>VMDO01012018.1:0-64012 GCA_007922755.1 Pedetes capensis | reverse complement strand
CCACAGTGCTTTGCAAGCTTCAGAAAGCAAGGCTGGCTGACAGAACAAGAGAAGAAAGCAAGAGGGCTGCCAGGGTGGGGCTCAGGAAGGACGGGACTTGGAGGGTTACCCCTCAGATGTCAGACCACCTGGGCCTGTGGCTGGATCTCACTGTCCCTCCATTCCCTCAGCTGCTGAGCCAGGAGGACAATGGTTCCCCGCTCCCAGGGCTGGTGCCCGGCACTCAGCACAGAGGAAGTCAGCCCTTGAGTGAGACATGAAGCCATTGCCATTGTTTATTATTCTTTAGGACTCTGTTTTCCTGGTGAATCAGCTCTAACAGTAGCTCCTCAGTGCGAGTGACTCATTGACTTACTGAGCAGTCGCTGTGTGCCCGGGACTCTTCTAGCTGCTGCAAACACAGCAGGGGCAGAGAGACAAAAATGCCTGCCCTCCTGGGGTATCTGTTCTTGTCAAGGCCACACAGTGGGGACATGATGAGCCTCAGAGAGAGTTAGGGACAGATGGAGGTTGTTGTTGTTAGGTGCCGTGGAGTCAGTGTCCAACTCATATCCAACCTACATACACCAGGGGAAACACTATTGTCAATGCTTCTCTGCTGTTCATAGGGTTTTCAGTGGTGTATTGATTTTTGGGAGTGGGTTGCGGGGTCCTTCTCCCAAGCCTACAGCATCTGGTGTTCCCAGGCGATCTCCCATTTAAGTCCTAACCAGGCCCGACCCTGCTTAGCTTCCTAGATCTGATGGGATCAGATGCCACAGGGCTACGGCTGCAGGCTGAGATGGAGGTAGTGCAGGCAAATGCTAGACCAATGCCAGTGCCAAGTGGGCCAGATACCCCTGTGTCAGTATATGTCAGGGGCTCCAGGCACTGTGTGCCGGTAGATGTCAGGGGCTCGTCACAGTCCTGGCATGGGGAGGTTACCGTGAAAGTGGTAGTTGCTATTTGTCATCGTTATTCTTCCCGTGCATGCCTTGTGCCATGACCTGTCTTCCTGGTAGGCCCTATGTCTGCCTGTCTCTCCCCCTATCCAGTAAGCTATCTGAGGCTGAGGGCTCATAGCCCGCCCTTCCTTCCTTCTTTCCCTCCTTCCTTTTCTTCCCTTCCCTTCCCTCCCTCCCTCCCTCCCTCCCTCCCTTCCTCCCTCCCTTCCTTCCTTCCTTCCTTATGCTTTCAGGGTGTGTTTATTGCCCGCTGCTTCTGTGCCACCATCTTGGCAGAGGTGCACGCAGAAAGGAGCAAGAAAGGACAGCTTTCTGTGCAAGTGGAACTCCTGGGGGGGGGTACAGATGAGGAGCAGCAGACCAAAGCAGAGACCCTCATGGTGTATTAGAGGGTGGTCGTTCCCCAGGGACACACAGAGCAGCGTGGGCGTCTGGCTGGCTGGGGTGGGCTGCAGCGGGTGGCTGGCTGGTCAGGGCAGCTCCAGGGAGAAGCAGGGCCGTCCTGAAGAACCGGAAGGAGCTCGCCTGTGGCTGGGAGTTGCAGGCCCTGGAGAGAGGCAGTGCAGAGGCCCTGGGCAGGGGTGGGCCTAGGAGATGGAGGAACAGCAAAATCAACGGGAAGGGCCTGGGGGGAGCCAGGTGGATGGGGGAAGGGGAGACCAGAGCAGCGAGCTGGGGCCTCACAGATCTATAAGGCTCTTTGCTTTTCCCTGTGAAATGGGGACCCACTGAAGGGTTTTAAGCAGAAAAGTGATTTGATCTGACTTAGCTTTTGAAATCCTCAGTCTGGCTGCTGTGTGGAGAAGAAACTGAGTCAGGGTTGGAAGCCAGAGAACAAGGGCCAGCAAGTGCTGTGGGTGCAGGTGTCGGCCCAGGCTGGTGGCGGTGGGAGTGGCCACAAGAATGGGCTTCAGGATGGTTCCCTGCAGATCCCAGCACCCAGAACTCCACCGTCCAGTATGGTAGTGTCTAGTCTCCAGTGGGCTCTAAGCGCTTGTACTGAATTTGGAATGTGCTATATATATTATCAATATACATCTAGGAGTTTGAAGACTTAGTATCCAAAAGGAAAAAAAAAGGAAGAGTTTAAAATTAATCTAAATAATCTGTTTTCAAATGTTGATTATGCTGGGGCGTGGTGGCACAGGCCTGTAATCCCAGCTGCTCAGGAGGCAGAGGCAGGATGATCGCAAGTTTGAGACCAGAGGCAGTCTGCGTAATTTAGCGAGACCCTGTCTTGGGAAAAAAAAAAAAGGGCTGGGGGGCAGCTCAGTGGTTCAGTACTTGCAAAGCATGCAAGCGCGAGGCCCTGGGTTCAACCCCCAGGACCGCAAAAAAAAAAAAAAAAAGTTGATTATATATTGAAATGATACTGCTCTGGATATTGGGGGTTAAATATCATGTTATCAAAGTTAATTTTAACAGTGTCTCTTAACTTATTGTAGCTGTGTGTACAACAGAACAAAACACCCCAGTGCCAGCGCCTGGCACTGTGTCAGTGCTTCTCTGCTTTTCATAGGGTTTTCAATGGCTGATTGTTTCGGGAGTGGGCAGCCAGGTCCTTCTCCCATGTTTGTGGTGCTGTGGATCGAACCCAGGGCCTCCGACTGTGCAGAGCAGCACTCTGCCAACTGAGCTAAATTCAGCTCGTGCCTAGTTCCATAACGACCCCTTATATATATAATATTTTTAATTTTTTAGTTATTTTTTAAGATAAATCAGTTCTAGGATTTTTGTCTCAAAACTTCTTAGTATTTTTAGAGTTTTAGGTAAATATCGTGGGTGTGAGATTTGCATAGCTGGACTTACTGTTTTCTGGTGAGACGTAATGTTTGTTGCTGTCTGTAATCTACTAATCCGTCATTAACATGTATGGTGTGTTGTAGCCATCATACTTCCATCACAGGCCCCTGTATTGGATTTTTCTGTTGTTTTTCTGTGGGTTTGTTTTCTGTTTGTTTTCTCTAGGTTGTGGGTTTTTTCTTTTCGTTATGCTGTTGTGAAATCCATATTTGATCTTCATCCTTGGCATTTTCCAGCATGCAGCTCCTAAACCCCTCTTTTCATCTTCCTTTCCTTTTCTTTTCTATTCTTTTTTCTTTTCTCTTCTTTTCCTTCCTTCCTTCCTTCCCTCCTTCCTTCTTTCCTTCCTTCCTTCCTTCCTCTCCCTCCCTTCCTTCTACCCTCCCTCCTTCCTTCCCTCTTTCTTTCTTTGTTTCTTTCTCTTTCTCCTTCTATTTTTGGTTTTGTTTTTGTCTTTTTTTATTTTGACACAGTCTTTCTTTGTAGCCTAAGACATCCTGAAACTTGCCATCCTCCTGCCTCAGCCTCCAGGGTGCTGGGGTTACTGGCAGGCACCACCACACCTGGCTTGTGTTGGGTTTTTCTTCACCCTCAGTCATTCAGCAGATGTTTGTGGACCATCTGTTGTGTGCAAAGCGTCATGCTAAGCCTTGGGCATTCAGTAGTGATCAAAGAAGGTGTGGCTAAGGGGCATATTGTAAGGAAGGGAGACAAAAAGAATCAAGTAACACACAAATCACATTATTGTGAAGAACATCAAATAATTTAAAGAGGGAATGGTTAACGTGGGGCAATGGCTTTGACAGTGAAGTCCTGTCTGAGGAATTGGCATTTGAGGGAGACACGAGAACTTGGTAGACATTAACCAGAGAGGCAGGTCACAAACGGAACGGACAAGGTTGATAAATATACCTGTATATTAAAGAAAAAAAAAGCACCCCTTAATAACAAAAACGATAATGGCATTAAAACTGAATAAAAACTTTGAAGATATTTGCAATGCATGTGACATATGACAAAGCACTGATATCTAGAATATACAAAGACTTCCCAAAAGTCAATAAAAGACAAGCATCCTCACGGCAAAGTGGGTAAAAGATAGGAAAAAGGAGCTCTCAAAAGCAGAAAGCACAATGGGTGATAAGTGTGAAGAGACTGTTTTTCACTGATAGAATCCCGTTTGTTGAAGTATGATTTTGAAGAGGAAGACTCACGCTTTTTTGCATGTAGCTCCGTGTTTTGCTAAGTGCAGACGGCTGGGTGACAGTCATGTGACCATCACCATCAAGATACAGGACATTTCCCTCGCCCTCCAGTTTCCTTCCTGTTCTTTGTGGTTGATGTCCTTCCTCATCTCAGCTTCTAACAACCACCGATTGATTTCTTTCTGACCTTACAGCAATGCCTTGCTCAGAACGTGGTATGAATGGAAACGCACAGGCTGTGCTCTTTGTTGTTGTTGTTGTTAGGTGCCGTTGAGTCGGTATCCGACTCATAACAACCCTCATAGGGTTTTCAATGGCTGTTTCGGATTGCTTTGGGAGTGGATTGCCAGGCCCTTCTCCCATTTTTGTGGTGCGGTGCTGGGAATTAAACTCGGGACCTCAGAGACTGCAGCGCAGCACTCTACCAACTGAGCTAAATCCCAGCCTGTGCTCTTTAAAGTTTGGTTTTCTTCACTTGGCACAATGCCTTCGGGCTTGCTCAGTGCCGTTGCCTCTCCATAGTTTGGCAGTTTGGACTGGTGGAGTGGTTTTGTGTTATACGGATGGACCGTTATTTGTTCATCTTCCAGTA
The DNA here is from genome assembly GCA_007922755.1 of Pedetes capensis. Classification (NCBI taxonomy): domain Eukaryota; kingdom Metazoa; phylum Chordata; class Mammalia; order Rodentia; family Pedetidae; genus Pedetes; species Pedetes capensis. The sequence goes on along the minus strand of VMDO01012018.1, from coordinate 59,468 downwards.
GAAGGGCATTTGGGTTGCTTTGGGAGCTACACATTTCAGGTTTTAAAATGGTCCGGAGGGAGCTGGGCGTGGTGGCGCACGCCTATAATCCCAGCGGCTCGGGAGGCAGAGGCAGGAGGATCGCAAGTTCGAGACCAGAGGCAGTCTGTGTAATTTAGCGAGACCCTGTCTCAAAAAGTAAAAAAATGGGCTGAGGGTGCAGCTCAGTGGTCCAGCACTTGCAGAGCGTGTAAGCCTGAGGCCCTGGGTTCAATCCCCAGTACCACACACACACAAAAAAGGTCCAGAGGTAGGAAGTCTGATTCAAGTGTTGTCCCGCCTCTGTGGCACAGGATTCTCCGGGCCAGCTAGTGAGCCTATGACGTTGTCTCAGAGACCAGCTTGGCAGCATTTCATAAAATTGAAAACACATGCCGAGCCTCTTGCTGAGGTAGGTTTGAGGATTCCCAGCGCCTGCTGTGTGTCACTTAGACACACTTAGAGATGAACGTGAATATTTAGAAAATGGGCTGGCAGGATCTCCATCAAGTTCACTGTCATCATCTGGGGAGGGGGAGGCAGGTGGGAATGGTGGTGAGGGGCAGAGCCTACTTTAACTTTCCTTTAATGCTCTTTTTAATTAATTAATTAACTTTAAAAAATGTATTTGGTGGCAGGGCTTCACAATGCTTTGCAAGTGCTCTACCGCTGGGTCGCACCCCCATCCCCATTTTTATCTTGAGACAGGGTCTTGCTGAGTTATGGAGGCTGCCCTTGGCCTCAAACTTGCCATCCTCCTGCCTCAGCCTCCTCAGCTTCTCAGTAATTCTTGCTGGGATTACAGGCATGAGCCACCACACCTGGCTAATGCTCTTTTCTAAACAAATCTTTCTTTTTTTTCTTTTCTTTTTTTTATGAGACAGGGTCTCCAGGTGTAGCCCAGGCTGGTCTGGAACTTGTGTTCCTCCTGCTTCAGCCTCCTGAGGCGGCTTTATTTTTGTAATTGACATAAAAATGTTGCTTTTAAAAAAAGTTGTACTTACTTATGGGGTACCATGTGATGTTTCAACATATACACAAACACACATGCACACTCATACTGTGTAATGTTTAGATCAGGATAAGTGTATCTAGTTCTTCAAACATGTTTCATATCTTTGTAGTGGAAACACTCAATCCTTTTTTTTTCTAGCTTTCTTGGAATGCAATCCATTACCCACTATCTATAGTCACACTTGGGCTTGCAGCGGTAGCCCTGTGGCATCCAGTCCTGTCAGATCTCAGAAGCTAAGCAGGGTCGGGCCTGGTTAGTACCTGGATGGGAAAGACCGCCTGGGAACACCAGAAGCTGTAGGCTTGGGAGAAGGACCTGGCAACCCCCTCCCAAAAATCACTCTGCCATTGAAAACCCTATGAACAGCAGAGAAGCACTGACAATAGTGTTTCCCCTGTTGAACAGAGGTCGCTATGAGTTGGATACCGACTCGATGGCACCTAACAACAACAACAATAGTCACACTTACTGTGCAATACACCTTGCTTCCCCTGTTTATCTGTGACTCAGTACTCATTGGCTCTCCCATCCCCCTCCCCATTTGCCCCAGCCCCTGGTAACCACTATTCTACTCTCAACTTCTTTTTTTCTTTTTCTTTTTTCCTGATATTTCTTCATTTTCTTTTATTAGATACAGTAGTCCTCTCTTCTTTACGGGGCTACTGTCAACTTCTACGAGATCAGCGTTTCTTACATTCCACATCTGAGTGAAATCATTTGGCATTGGCCTTTCCGTGTCTGGCTTATTTCAGTGAATGTGATGTTTGCTTTAATGCTGCTTAAAAGAAGAATATAGATACCTACACAGTGCCGTGCCACTGTGGCATCCGATCCCATCAGATCTTGGAAGCTAAGCAGGGTCAGGTCTGGTTAATACTTGGATGGGAGACCGCCTGGGAACACCAGGTGCTGTAGGCTTGGGAGAAGGACCTGGTAACCCACTCCCAAAAAACAATGTTCCACTGAAAACCCTATGAATAGCAGAGAAGCACTGACAATAGTGTTTTGACTGCAGTACATAGAGACACTATCAGTCAGACACCAATTCTACGGCACCTAACAACAACAAGATACCTACACACATCACTTACACGTTACGAAAATATGTAGAAAAGAAAAAGAACAACGGAGCACCGGTGGCAAGATGTTCATGGTTGTCAATTCTAGGTTCTTTCAATTTTCAAAAAATTTCATTTGTCTATTTTTTGTGCTATGGATTGAACCTAGGGCCTTGCCTACAATAGGCATGTGGGTGCCCCACCCCTGAGCTAATCCCCAACCCAAGTTTCTTTAAATTTGTGTAAAAACAGTTTGAAGGCGAGGTATATTAGGTAAAGAGAACAGTACGTGTGAAGGCCCTGTGGCAGGAAAAATCTAGGAGTATTCAGTGTGTCAAGAGGCTTGTGTGGCCAGAGTGGACTAAGCACCCAGGATCCAGGGAGTACAGGGACCAGATTCTGGAGGGCATGAAGTCTTCCTCCAGGTTTTCAGGGGCTGCTAAGTGGGCGCAGAGGCGGATGTGATGGATCGTTTTGCCGAGTTGACAGTGGACTGGCTGGCTGGCCAGCCATGGAAGTCGGACCTGTTTAGAGGCTATGTTGCAACACACAGGAAGAGAGCTGGCCCCTGGCTGTAGCAGTGACGAAGAAAGGAGGATGAATTCACTGCCCTCATGGGAGATAGAAAGGACTTCCACTTGGAGGGTAAAGTTTGAGAGATTCTAGGTGGGTCTGGAGAGGTAGCCAGGGGCCTTCCAAACCTGCTGAGGACCTTGGACTTTATCTGGTGGGCAGTAGGGAGCTATGGCAGGTTGTGAGCCAGGGTAGGGATGAGATGGGAGTGGAATGAACGATCTGTCTCCATTATTGCCTGCCCAAAGCACATCCTGGTTAATGTCGCTGAGCGTGTATGGGTTACCCTGTGACTGGATCCTTGACTGTCCTCATTTTCGAAAGGAAGTGGGCAGAGGAAAAGATTCTCCGTGTGGAAAGTCCATGGGAGTTTATGGGAGAGCGGCTGTGGAAAGCAGAGGTCCCTTCCGGCATTTGCCGTCACCCGGTTTGTTCCACAGCCTGGTCCCATGTAGGTCATGACTCACGGACCTTGGGCTGCCAGCAGCTTTGGGATCTGCTTAGCCAATCTGCCCACGTTGAGATCTGAAAAAGAGATCGCTGCTGTCCGTACAAGACAGCTGACTGCAGAAGGTCCGTAGAAGCCCACAAGGCCATGGCCAGACTGCCCTAGCTGGCCAGGGTAGGTTTGTAGCCAGAGGACCCAGCGGGAGGGACCCAACTTCCTCTTGCAGGCCCCGCTGGTCTTCCCCTTAAGAGCTCCCCAGAAGTGTGCACTGGAGGGGGGCCTCAGGTGGCCAGGGCTTGGGGCTGTGGCCAAGCCTGAGCTCTGTGTACTTCCTGGCTGGCCTGAGCCATCTTCTGTCCTGCAGGGCCGGGGCCAGAGGCAGCATCTCTTCCCCATCACGATTCTGGACATTGTGCACATGCTTGCTCTCTTAGGAAGACATTCCCTGCATGCTCATTCCCTTTAAAAGGAAAAGCACAGGAGTATAGCCAGGAAGGGAAGGGAGGGCAGCATTTCAGTAGTCGTGCCCTATGGCACTGACTTGGCAACCACCAGGTAAGGAAGGTTCTCAGTTTATCCCACGTCAGTTCCTGCTGGCCTTGACCATGACTGAGCAGCTCTGACCCATCCAGTGCAACAGTGAGCGGTTCCCGAGCCCCCTCCTCTGCACGCCACCCTTCCTGCTTCTGTCTCTACTCCAGTCCGCCTGCTGCCCTAACAGCAGTGAGCTTTTCTAATGGCAGACTGCGTCCAGAAGCTCAAGCCCTTCAAAGCTTTTAAAGGCTTCTCATTATTAGTCATTCTACAGCCATACCACGGTGGCGTCCGATCCCATCAGATCTCAGAAGCTAAGCAGGGATGGGCCTGGTTAGTTCTTAGATGGGAGATGGTTTGGGAATATAAGGTACTGTAGGTTTGAGAGAAGGACCCAGCAGCTCATTCCTGAAACAATCAGCCATTGAAACCCCTATGAATAGCAGAGAAGCACTGACTATCGTGCTAGGCATGGCACAGTGTCAGGGAGTGTTTTGTCATACATAGGGTCACTCTGAGTCAGACCAACTCCACAGCACCTAATAACAACAACTAAAACATTAGTTGCCTGTAGCATAGCCCTGTGGCATCTGATCCCGTCAGATCTCCGAAGCTAAGCAGGGTCGGGCCTGGTTAGTACCTGGATGGGAGACCACCTGGGAACACCAGATACTAGGCTTGGGAGAAGGACCTGGCAACCCCCTTCCAATCAATCTGCCATTGAAAATCCTATGAATAGCAGAGAAGTACTGACAATAGTGTTTCACTTGTTGTACGTAGAGTCGCTATGAGTCAGATACCGACTGGATGACAACTAACAACAACAACACAAACATTAGTTGAGAACTTGCTGCATAATAGGTTCATAGTGAGTGTTTATTGAACTGCTGAATGAGCTAGAGCTGGGATAGAACCCCATCTCACTGGCCCTGAAGGCTGAGTGCTTACCTTGGGGATGCTACTGGCTTGCATCAGAGGAAAGGCTGTTTACGTCAGAGGCAGCTGGCCAATGTGGGTTTGCATAATTATGAAGATTTGGGATGATATATTTCTTCCAGAGCATTTGTGTCTGTAGATTCTTTCTCCCATCCTCCCACCCTCCTTTCCTTCTTTCTTCCTTCCTTCTTTCCTTCTTTCCTTCTTTTCTTTCCTTTCTTTTCCTTTCCTTCCTTTCACGGTACTTGGGAGTTGAACCTAGAGCCTCCCACATACTTGGCAAGTGCTCTGCCACTGGACTGTACCCTCAGCCCACTTTTTATTCCTTTATTTTGAGTCAGGGTCTCCTTAATTTATGCAGGCTGCCTCCGGCCTCGAACTTGCAACCTTCCTGCCTCTGCCTCCTGAGTTGCTGGAAGGACAGGTGTGTGCCACCGTGCCTGGCTTGAAGATTCTTTTCTAAGATTCACTTCTCAGCTGTGGGAAAATCAGTCAGCCCTGAACAAGAGGCAGCCTTCAGTCCCTTTTCCCACGTCCTCACCTAACATACTCCTACTTATGCTTTATGACTCTGTTTAGGGGTCATCTCCTACAGGAAGCAAGTGTCCCCACTTTAACCCAAGCCACTTCTGAATGCCGTCCTTTCATTCACCCTGTGTGTGAGTTATCACAGCCCACACCCATGGGATCACGCTGCTGCAGTGGGGTCCTGGCAGGGTTGCAAACTCAGCTCTTCAGGAGGATGAACAGATGATACATAAATCCCGCAGGTGCACCCCTAGCGTACAGGAAAACAGGCCCGGTGTAACAGCAGCTTCCTCTCCAGGCAGGGCGGCTGCCTATTGATTACGGCCCTTTCTCCCACCTCCCCATGCCAACAAACAGAACCAGGGTTGCCAGAGCTTCCACTTTCAAAAGGGAACCCTGGCACTGGGTGAGGTGGCACACGGCTGTAGTCCCAGTTCTCAGGAGGCAGAGGCAAGAGGATTGTGAGTTCCAGGCCAGCCTGGGGTACATGCAAAGCTCTGTCTCGAAAACAAATCAACAAAAAAGAGAAGCTGGGGCTCAGGGTGCAGCTCAGTGATAGAGTGTGACTGAGGAGGCTTTGAGCCCTGGATTCAGTCCTTGTTGTTAGGTGCCATTGAGTCGGTATCTGACTCACAGCGACCCTACGAACAACAGGCGAAACACTATTGTCAGTGCTTCTTTGCTGTTCATAGGGTTTTCAATGGCGGATTGAGTTTTGGGAGTGGGTTGCCAGGTCCGTCTCCCAAGCCTACAGCACCTGGTGTTCCCAGGCGGTCTCCCATCCAAATATTAACAGGCCCGGCCCTGCTTAGCTTCTGAGATCTGACGGGATCGGATGCCACAGGGCTACGGCTGCAGGCGGAGTCAATCCTTAGCAACCCCTAACTTAAGGAGGGGAAAAGAAACCCCAAAAACCAGAGAAGCTTTTTTGACTAGAAAATCTTCTGATTTTGAGTGTTTTCAACTTAGAGTTTTAAAGGAACACTCATGGGCCAAACAAAATACTGTGGGCCTCATGTGACCGCTCCCCAGCCAGCAGTTTGCAAGCCCTGGCTATAGCTCCCTCCTTCGCATGGCACAAGTTCCTCCCAACATGCCATGCGACTCCCATCTGAACCCTCAGCCTCTAGCAGCCAGGCAGCCCTCGTGGCGGTCAGCCTTACTTTAGCAGCCGTTGACTTGAATGCTGCACCCAGCAAAGCCCCTCCTCGCACAGGGCTAACGTGCTTTCCTTTAGAATCGCTGGCATGCCATTCGTCGCTGAATAGCATCTTCAGTTATGTCCTTTAGCGACAGGCTGTGCATGCCTGGAAGAGTCAGCATTTCCTACATTCTGAATCGCTCCGCCCTTTTTCCCTTCCCTCTTCTGTCTCTGCCTCCTCACATATGTTCTCTTTTCCCTTTTGGAGTAAGCCAATCCCCTTCTGTCCTATTGGTTATTAACCCAGGGCTCTATAACGTGTGGGTGGGCTGTTACTAAGCAGACTGGACGTGGTTTCTTGCCAGCTCATTGACTTTTGGCCTCCCGGCCGGGTAGGCATTGTGGACTTCATCAGGGCCGCAGCCATGATTTTCAGATTGCTCTTCATTGACAGTTAGTGATGGTGGCAAAGTGGGTTAAAGAAACAAATGGGCTGCCAGGATGAGAAAAGATCCCCACCCCCACCGTGTATGGCTTTCTCGTCTTCATACTCTGAATGCATGTGTATGGAGGGGCATTCAATAAGGCTGCTCTGGGGAACTATAGGTGCTTAACGTGCACCCATAGGCGTGCGAGACGGTCGGGGGAATAATAAAAAGGAAGTCCGGACTGTCTGTGGAAAATCTAGTGCTTGCTTTTGAGAAATGCAGAGAGAAAGAGTCACAAAGAAACGCAAAGAGAAAGAGGTTGATACTATAACATCGATGCAGTCACAATCTGGTTACAGTCAATGCAGTAGTGTTATTTGGTATTACAGGTAGAGTAAAAGACACCATATAGATAGTAAGGCCTGGCTACCAGTTTGAAGAACTTATCCTGTATTGATTTATGTGAGTCATAAATATAGCTTGAGTTTCTCTTATGTGACATTTAGGACCAGAAGTGTTTTAGATTTCTGATTTTTTTCCTTCAGATTTTGGAATATTTGCATATACATAATGAGAAATCTTGGATGGGAACCAAGTCAGAACATGAAATTATGTTTCACATGCATCTCACAGAATGGCCTGAAGGTAGTTTTATGCAATATTTTTTAATAATTTCGTGCATGAAAGGAACGTTTCTTGGCTTGGAATGTTCAAATTCTTGTATCATGTCACCACTTCAAAGGCCTTGGATCTTGGAGCCTTTTAGGTTTGGGATTTTTGGGTTAGGGATGCTCCAACTGGGTTAGCTACTGACATATAAAAATCATGAACGGTTGAATTAATTCCCCTGCTATTTCCTGAGCACCTCATGTGTAGGGGGCTGTGTGATCCCTCTGACCCCTGGCTCTGAGCTTAGTGCGGGGATGCGGACGTATGATTTTTGCATATGGCCATGAGAGCAGAGTGAGGTAGCGGTCCTCAGAGAGACGGACTGGGCATTGCCAGACGTCAAGGAGGAAGCAGCTGATGACGAGGGAAGGCATCACAGAGTCCCCACTGAGGCTGGTTTTCACTGGGATGGGGTGGTGGAGGTGTGGCTGGTGTGGGGGCTCCACCTAGGGCCGATAAGCTTTGAGACAGGGCTGAAAGGCAGGGCCTGCGGGTAGGGAGCAGCAGCAGATGAGTCTGCCTGCTCCAGAGAGGCTGTGAGTTCTTATCTCTAGGTGGAACTGCGCATTCCCACAACTGGTCCATGGTGAGGTCTCCTAGTAACAATAATATTATGCTGACTTGCGACAGCTGACGTGCTGTGAAAGGCCACTGTCTGGTGGGCGCTAAGCCAAGGGCTCCCCCTGCATTGCCTCAGCTACTGAATGGTGCTCCCTTATCAGGCAGGGGCCGCTCTCAACCCCACCTATCAGATGGGGCACAATGAAGCTGGAGCGATTAGCTGAGTTGCTCAAACTCTTAATAGCAATGAAAAAGTAGATCTGAACCCAGACGAGTATCCAAACACTGAGCTTGGAATTGATCTCTTAATTCTGAGTCTTGGACCTCACCATTATCCAGGCAATATAATCCTTTCCTAGTTCATGTTTTCTTTATTCCCTCTCCTTCCCTACTCCCCCCCAACTAGGTACGCCAAAGGGACAGGACAATTTTGACTTGCGCTGCCAATTTTAGATAATTCTAGTCCCAGGTCTGTGATTCTAAATTAGGCAATCTATGGATAGAGATTGGCCTGCAGCCATAGCCCTGTGGCATCTGATCCCATCAGATCTCTGAAGCTAAGCAGGGTTGGGCCTGGTTAGTACCTGGATGAGAGACCGCCTGGGAACACCAGGTGCTGTAGGCTTGGGAGAAGGACCTGGCAACCCACTCCCAAAAATCAATCCACCATTGAAAACCCTATGAACAGCAATGAAGCACTGACAATACTGTTTCGCTGTTGTACAGAGGGTTGCTATGAGTCAGTTACAACTCTACGGCACCTAACAACAATAACAACAATGGATAGAGATTGAGAAAGAAGAGAAGAATGAAAATACTAGTCGTGCCAGATACTGGGAGTATAGCTCAAGGGCAGATAGATTTTTGTTTTAGGGTTAGCTATGTTGTAAGCCTTTTCAAATTATAAAGAGAAATCCAGTCTGGTTCTAAGACTGGGGGGAGGTGATGAGGATGGCTGCAAGCCTCTGGCGGAGGGGGAGCTTTTACGTTTCTGGTCCATTCCTCCAAATCTCCTCCTTCCTCCCTTCCCTCCCTCCTTCGTCCTTCCTTTTTTGGTGGTGGTGTGCAATTCAGTGGCATCAGAGTGTCTTCACATTGTGTTTCCATCCCCACTAAACACCTGGAACATTTTTCGTCATCCTGAACTGAAACTCTGTACTCACTGAACACCAGCGCCCAGTTTCCTGCCTCCCCGCGGGCCTGGGAACCCCTGTTCTCCTTTGTGCCTGTGAGTGACTGCGCTGGTGAACCTCACTGCAGTGGAATCATACGGCCTTGGGCCTTTCCGGACTGGCTTAGTCTGCTCAGCATAATGTTTATAGTGCTACCCTTTCATCTTTTAAGGCTGCCTGATGATTTTATTGTATGTATATGGCCATTTCTTTTGTACATTTATCTCTTGATGGGTGTTGGTGGGCGTTTGCGTCGCTTCCACCTGTGAATAATGCTGCTGAGAACCTGAGGGCACAGGCATCCCTGGGTCATCGGGAATTCTACATTCAGTCTTGAGGGGAACCGCCATACTGTTTTCTACAGTGGTTACACCATTCTGCATTCCAGCCAGCAACGCACAACGGTTCCCATTATGCTTTTCTATTTTTAATTTTTTACTAATAGCCATCCTAGTAAGTATGACTGGTTTGTCATAGTTTTGATTTGCTTTTCCCTAATGACTAACAATACGGGAGAAGGATGTGGCAATCCACTCCTGAGGCAATCCCGAGAACAATCAGCCATTGAAAACCCTATGAGGGTTGATATGAGTCCGAGAGGACTCTCAAGGGCACCTAACAACAACAACAATGACTAACAATGGCCTGCAGTCCTAGCTTGGGAGATGGACCCGGCAACCCACTCCCAAAAATCAATCAGCCATTGAAAACCCTATGAATAGCAGAGAAGCCCTGACTATAGTGTTTCACCTGTTGTGTGTAGGCAACTCTACACATCGTGGATGTGTGTCTCCCCTTCTCTCTGAGCACCTGCACTTAGTCTAAAGCGTGGGTTTAATAAACCCTATAGCTTTGCTTCCATCTCTCACTCCTCCTGAAACTCTTTTCTGCCATGCTGAGCTGTATCTCTGCTGCACTGCCGGTGACAGTGCCAGTCGTGTATCATGGATCTACGGTTAAAGCTGCACAAAATGCGCTCACCCATCTGTCACACTAAAAACATTTGCTGTCCTAGCCCATTTTCTGTTGTCACAACTGCATGCCTCAGATTCAGTGATTTATAAAGAAAAAAGGACCCGAGTGTGGGGCTCACACGAGTGATTCCAGCCCCAGCGGAGCTTCTACTTTCTCCTGGGACCGTAGACTCTCCAAGTTGGGAGAAACTTCTTTGGCCAAGCCTTTCATCCTCATGGATAATGTAGAAGAAAAGCGTTGGTGTGATGGCTGACAGAGCAGTTCTGCGGGCAAGCACCACAGCCTCGCCTTGTGTTTGCCTCATTCCCTTCCTTGTGCAATGAAATGAACTTGCCTCTGCCTCAGTTTCCACATCTGTGCAGTGAGGACAAAATCTAGTTCTTTTCTTTTTTGAGAATTAAATGAGATAGAGCCGCAAAGCGATTAAACCTGGGGGCCCAGAGACAAACACTGGGTGCTCCCTGCTGGTATTTAGGGGTCACTTCCACTGCCCTAGACTGAAGCTGAGGCAGAACTGATGTCCCGGTGAGTCAGACCATGACAGCAGTGTAGTTTACTTTCTCCTCAAAGTGGACCCAGGACTGCCCGGCAGGTTTACCCACCAGCCAGACGCCGGTCCTCTGCCAGGCGACTTGACTTTCCAGGTAGATTTTCCCACTGTTTCCCCTCCAGGCTTCCCATTTCCTGCAGGGAATGCAGGGCCATAGCGTGCCCACTCCAAGTCTGTGAGACTGACTTCCTCCAGCTGGGATGTTGTTGTTGTTAGTTGCCATCAAGTTGATATCTGACTCATAGCGACGCTGCGTACAATAGGTGAAACACTATTGTCAGTGCTTCTCAGCTGTTCATAGGGCTTTCAATGGTGGATTGATTTTTGGGAGTGGGTTGCCAGGTCCTTCTCCCAAGCCTACAGTATCTGGTGTTCCCAGGTGGTCTCCTATCCAATTATTAACCAGGCCTGACCCTGCTTAGCTTCTGAGATCTGAAGGGATCCGATGCCACAGGGCTAGGGCTGCAGGCCCAGCTGGGATAAGCCTGTAGAAAAAGACCACCTACTTGCAGCTCAATAGATGGGCTCTTGAAAGACCCTGCCCCCTCCCCATGCCGCCTGAGGAACTCCTATTTGACCAGTTCCTGTGCTGCTGCCTGCCTGACATTCCACACTTGTTGCCTAAATTACAGAAGGGAGCTGGCCTGCCCCTCTTCTTGAGGGGACCAGTTCATCAGCAAGATCCTACACTAGATCCGTGCCAAATGACTGGGAAGGGCTCATCCGCAAGATGTATTCATTTCTCTATTACATCAGAGCCAGAGCTTGGGCTTTCACAACCTGGGGCTCTGCTTGGCGATGTGAATCATTCTGATGGTGAGCGACAACCAGGAGCCAGATAACCGTCCACTGCAGGAGAAGGCAGGAAAGCATCATGGGCGAGGTGCGGGCTTTACTTCCCTCAGGGTTGATCTGGGGTCTCTCTCTGCAGCTCAAAACGAAGATCTTCTTGGGCAACTTACTTAGTCTTGGAGCTCAGTTTCCTCATCTGTAAACGAGAAAATAAATGGTTCCTACCAGACACTTGGCCTGCAGCTGCAGCACGGTGGCGTCCGATCTTGTCAGATCTTGAAAGCTAAGCAGGGCCAGGCCTGGTTAGTATTTGGAAGGGAGACTGCCTGGGAACACCAGGTGCTGTAGGCTTGGGAGAAGGACCTGGCAATACATTCCCAAAAATCAATCCGCCATTGAAAACCCTATGAATAGCAGAGAAGCACTGACAATAGTGTTTCACGTGTTGTATATGAGTTGGACACCGACTCCACGGCACCTAACAACAACAACAACTAGACCCTTGTTTTGATGTGGGCATTGAATGACATTCTGTGCACTAAGTGCTGTCCTGGAGCCAATACACCTCCAGGTCCTCAGGAAGCACTGGTTACTGTCACGTGCCCTGCCCCTGAGTCCCAGAACAGCACTAGGACTGTGCCATGGCACGGTTGGTACTTGGTTGATCTGTGGGGAATGAGCAGGGGTGTTTAGTACTTTGTTGTTGTTGTTAGGTGCCGTCGAGTCGGTATCCGACTCATAGAGACCCTCATAGGGTTTTCCATGGCTGAGTGCTTCGCGATTGCCTTGGGAGTGGATTGCCAGGCCCTTCTCCCATTTTTGCAGTGCTGGGAATTGAACTCGGGACCTCAGAGACTGCAGTGCAGCGCTCTACCCACTGAGCTAAATCCCAGCCCTTTAGTACTTTAGAGTCTGCAAAGCCCATTGGTGTATGACACTTCCTTTTTGTCCATGCTTGCTTGAGCCCTGTCTGCAGAATGAGGCTAATGGCTTCCCTCTGTTTGCACCTCCATTTGCTCAGCTGGAAATTCACCTTGGTGAATACGCATTTGGCTCTGTTCTGAGCACTTTGCAGCTATGTTTATTTTTTAATTTTTAAAATTTTTTAAAATTTTTTGAGACAGAGTCTCACTAGGCCCAGGCTGGCCTAGGACTCACTATGTAGGCCAGGCTGGCCTCAAACTTGGGTTGATCCTCCTGCCTCAGCCTCCCGAGTGCTGGGGTTACAGGTGTGTGCTACCACGCCTGGCCTGCAGCTATATTTAATCTGTATATTTAATCCTTCCATCTGCCTACGTGGTTGAGACTGATTTCCCGGTTTTACACGTGGGGCAGCAGAGGCGGAGGGAAGCAACTTCCCAACGCGGGCAGCGAATGAGTAGCAGGGCCAGAGCCGAGATCGGGAGCCAGGCGCCTCATTTTAGGCCCCGCGCATCTTCGCTGGTACGCTCGCCCGCGTGGAGGCCGCCTCCCCCTCCAGGGCTCCTGGAGATCGAAGTGGGCAATGCGGAAGAGCTCTGGGCTCTGGAGAGTTTTATCGAGGCCCTGGAGCAGGAGTGGGAACGTGCAGTCAGGGAAGCGTCCCAAGGTGACCTGAAGCGCGGACGGCCCCTGTCCCCACTCCGCAGATCGTATCCAGGTCATATCGGGCCCTATCTGGCAGCTGTGAGGAGCTCCACATTCTTTCCTCCTTGTGGAATGACGCTGGGCTGAGTGGAGTCCTAAGGGTGGGGCTGGCACTGGGGTTTGGAATTCTTTGCCTTTTATAGAGATGTTCATGGAGTGGCTGCTCCTGGTGGCTTCGGTCCTGGCCTCTTGGTTTAGCCTGCTTGGGGATGGGTCTGATCTTAGAAAGTGCCAGAGGACCGGTCACCCACCCTTCCCTCATACCCGATCCCCGATGGAGGACAGATGCCTCCGCGCTGCTTGGGACTTTCATCGGCGAGAAGTGGACTGGCAGCAGGCTCATTCTGTTTACCCTAGTAGGTTACGGGCCAAGGACACCCGTCCCCGCAAGTCGTGGAACCGATCAATAGCTGCAGAGTCGCACCCTCCTCTCCCCATGTTGACAGTGTGGTTTTCATCATTGGAGTAATAAATTGCGCTCTTTAAGGATGAGAGTGTCATCCAGCTGTTGTGGTTTAAACTTCCAGATGTTCCTCTGCCCAGGCGGCAGAGAAGGGTGCGTGGCATGGCGTGTTTAAAAGCTGATGCACGGGATGGCTGACTACATTTGACTGACCTGCCTAGCTTCCCCTGGGGAGGCGCAGGATCTCCCTCTAGGGAAGGAGACAGCCGTTGGCTAGCGTTCCTGGGTGAGGAGTCAGCAGGCCGAAAAAGACGGCACATGAAGTAGCTTTGCAGATAGGAGGCTCAAGTTCTGGTCCCTGCTCGCTGTGTGACTTTGCGAGGAGCGGCTGGCATCTCTGTATTTTCGTTTCTGATGCTTTGAACTAGAGGCCTCTTAGAGAACTTGAGGAAGCGTTGCTGTCTGGTGTCCCCTGGAAGGGACTGTGCGGTTGTCATTTCGAGCCCTCAGTGCACATGCACATGTGTGCTAAAACCTTTTGTGTCTTGGATTTCTTTAGGATGGATTTCTGGCACGACAGTTACTGAATCAGAGGTTTTCGAGGCTCCCAGTGACCGTTCTTTGGCTTCTCATCCAGTTGTTTCAAGTTCAGTGTTAAGATTGTGTCAGACATTTCTTCCTCCATGGAGTTGCTTTATGTGAAGTGAAGTCTCAGGCTGGGGAGACTTGGTGTTGCAGGGGACGATTCCTCAGTGCTTGTCGCTATTTCTCGCTAGGATATTGGGTTTTGAGAGCAGTTCCACAGCACCACAGACAGTTTCTCTTGTGGGGTTTGCTGTGGCTGAGTGGAGAGGGTCCTGGCCTGAGGCTGGAGGCCAATCCTGGAGGGTCAGTCCCACGCAGGGGAACTTGAGAAAGCCACTTACTTCTGTTGGCCTCCTTTTCTTATGGGAAAATAGGGGAAATTAACACCTACTTTCGAGTGGTTGCAGGGTGACCTGAGGTCATGTAAATCTGACTGCTAAGTGGAGCACTACCATATTCCATTTCAGGGTGAATTAGTGGCAATCAAAAACCACTGGCCTTTGATGCCACACCCAAGGGCTCAAGTTCTGCCTCTGATTCTAGCTGAGGGTTTGTGTTAGTCAGCTTTGAATCACTGTACCAAAATACCTGAGACTTACGTTGATCAAGTTATAAAGAAAAAAGTTTCATAAACCTTCCCCAGTGATGCATGACTGTAACCCCACCTACTCAGGAGACTGAGGGAGGGAGGTTACAAGTTTGAGGACAGGTTGGGCTATACGTCCAGAGTTGGCCCTGTTGATTTGGGCCTGTGGCGAGGCAGCACATCATGGCGGGGAGTGGGTGGCGGAGCAGAGATGCTCACTCCTTGGTGGCCAGGATGCAAAGGGGAGATAGAGAAGAAGACAACCGATTCCCATAGTCCCTCCAAGGGCACACCCTCCAGGGACCTAAAACTGCCCACAAGGCCCTACTTTTTAACATTTCCACCACTTTCCAGTAGCACCAACTGTTTACCACATGGGCATGTAGCAGAGAGAGCTATGTTCCTTGTGGAGTCTCTGAGCCTTGCTGGTGACAAAGACCTACATCACAGGGCATGCGGCTCTTTCCCTCCTGTGTGCTCGTCTCTCAACATGATGAACACAAGAAACGTGCACCTGTGTCCTGGAGACTCGCCCCGCCCCAGCTAGGTGGCCTTGCACAAATGGCTTCTCCTCTTGGACCTTTGTTTTGTTTTCTGTAAAAGGGACATAATGACAGCAGCCCCTGACTCCTCGGATGGTTGTTCAGCCACCATTGACTCCTCTGGTGCCTGTGAATCATGTGGCGCCGTGCCTGATCCCACGAGCCCTCCCTGAAGGTCAGTTGCTGCTTGGGGACCCAGCAGACCTGACTATTCTCCCATGTTGAGTCCACCCAGCTTGCACTTGATCTTCTCAGGCAGCTCAAGTCTGGCTTTGGGCTGGGTCATCTTCAAAGTCAGTAGGGGACCCACACAGGTTTGTCATTGCCTGGACAACAGACTCCAGGTGGTGAGTGACTGTGTTGGAATTTTCCCTTTTTTTGGTGGTACTTGAGGGCTGACCCCAGGGTCTTACACGTCCTTTGCAAGTGCTCTACCACTGGGCTCCACCCCTAGCCCGTTTTTTATTACTTTTATTTGGAGATAGGGTCTTGTGAAGGTATTCATGCTGCCTCTGGCCTCGAACTTGTGATCCTCCTGCCTTAGCCTCCAGAGTTGCTGGAGTTGTGCTACCATGTCTAGCTTATTTTGGAATTTTTTTTTTTTTCTTTTTGTGGTACTGGGGGTTGAACCCAGAGCCTGTGCTTGCATGCTCTGCAAGTGCTGGACCACTGAGCTACACCCCCAGCCCATTTTTTTACTTTTTGAGACAGGGTCTCGCTAAGTTACGCAGTGCCTCTGGTCTCGCACTTGCGATCCTCTTGCCTCTGCCTCCTGAGCCTCTGGGATAACAGGTGTGTGCCACCGCGCCTGGCTCTTTTGGAATTTCTTAACCATTCCCGTTTGGGACACACAGACACACACACCCATGCACGTGTGTACAAAGCAAGCATATGCGCACACTGGATCTGGAAGGCTGCCTAAAGACAGTGGTGATGCTGGCCGTGCATAGGTGGCTAATTTAGCCTTTGGGGAGAGGCGTCTTACCATATGACTTTTCCTACTGTTAGAAAATCTTCCCATGCATATCTTTTAGTTCGTCATTTATGAGAAACAAGTTCTTTATCATCCACCGGGTGGTAAAAGGTCTTTGAGCACTGTCCTGCTTCCTAATGCAGTGGGTGAAGGCTGAAGAGAATGCACAGGTCTCTCTGTTTCATAGCTGTTCATCCCAGCCCCTGGCCCCTGGCTCTCAGGTTGGAGGGCCTCTTCACACTCCCCTGGGCTGCCTCCAGCCTGGTCCTGGCCTCCCGTCTGCCCCCACAATCTGCCAGCCCAAGTCCTGGACACTCGGCCCCCAGGTCCTCCGGCAGCTGATCGCCCCTGTGTTCCACTCCTCTGGGGCGGCCAGGGTGGCAGAGCTGTGGGCCCGCCTCAGAGCCCAGCCTCTTCCCCGCAGGCAGCCTCCAGCGCAGAAGGGAGCCTGTGCAGCCCCATTCCCTAGCCTCCTCTGAAGCGAAGCCTCTTCCAAGAATTTCAGGGCCCTCTGCCTGTGCAGCGGGGCTGAGCCTCTCCTCCAGGCCCCGCACAGCGTTGGCAGCTCCCCGGAAACATTGCTGTGCCTCTTCCTTTGTGGTATGTAGAGTGGACTCCCTGGTCCGCCCCCAGCTGAGAATCTCTGGTTCCTTTGAGGTGAGTCCTGCAGAGAGCCAGAGCCCCCTCCCTCCCCAAGGCCTTTGATCTTCATCCTGGTGCTAAGTCTGACCCCTCTTTCCTCTAGCCCCATTGCCATATCTGGTGAGCCAGGCTGTCAGACAGTTACTGCTCTTTAGAAGCCATCTAGTTCAATAGGGAGCAATTTCTTTCTACCCAGTGACCAATTCAGGCAACATAAATAGGTTTATAGGTCCCCTCTCTCTTTCTCCATTCAGAATGAAACAGCTGTCTTACCCCCAGCCGGGCATGGGGTGGGGGTTGTTGTTGTTGTTAGATGCCATTGAGTCGGTATCCGACTCATAGCGACCCTATGTACAACAGGCGAAACACTATTGTCAGTGCTTCTCTGCTATTCATAGGGTTTGCAATGGCGGATTGATTTTTGGGAGTGGGTTGCCAGGTCCGTCTCCCAAGCCTACAGCACCTGGTGTTCCCAGGTGGTCTCCCATCCAGGTACTAACCAGGCCTGACCCTACTTAGCTTCTGAGATCTGACGGGATCGGATGCCACAGGGCTATGACTGCAGACGGGATGGGGGTAAGTGGGGCGGATCTTCTGTGTCCTGAGATTCTTTCCTTTGTTGGGCAGAAGGCCCTCCTGAAACCAGCTCTCTCCTTTTTCTCGTTTCCTTCTCAGTGTAGACCTTGGGCCAAGGGCTTCTTACTATTTATCTTATTCCTTCATACACAGATGAGGGAAACTGAGGCCCAGAGTGGATATGACATTCCTTTTTTGTTTTTTTTTTGAGACAAAGTCTCACTATGTACACCAGGCTGGCCTGCAACTTGCTGTCTAGACCAGGCTGGCCTTGAACTCTCGTTGATCCTCCTGCCTCAGCCTCCTGAGTGCTGGGACTACAGGTGTGTTCCGCCATGCCCAGCTTGGATATGACATTTCTTTCTTTCTTTCTTTTTTTTTTTTTTTTTTTTGCGGCACTGGGGGTTGAACCCAGGGCCTCACACTTGCATGCATGCTGTGCAAGTGCTGGACCACTGAGCTGCGCCCCCAGCCCCCCCCCCTTTTATTTTTTCACTTTTTGAGACAGGGTCTCGCTAAGTTATGCAGACTGCCTCTGGTCTCGAGTTTGAGATCCTCCTGCCTCTGCCTCCTGAGCTGCTGGATTATAGGTGTGCGCCACTGCGCCAGGCTGGATATGACATGTCTGAGGAATAGGCTCTGTAAAGTTCTGAGTAGGTAAGACATTATTATTTGAACTAACAACCGTACTAATAATAACGAATGCTAGCTGCAGCTACAAAATGTGGTCTTTGCTGTCTAGCTGGAATGGAGAAGCTTGGTGGGTTCTCCTTGTCTTCCTATGGGAGCTCAGGCCCTATGGTGTATTTCTCCTTGGTCAGAAATGTGTTTTGAAATTGCAGTGATAAAGCAAACAAACCCTATTTTCATGGATGCTTCAGAAAACTTGCAGGAAACCTTGCCACAGTGGTTTGGGAGCCAGGAGAGGCCAAGTCTCCCTTTTGACGTGGGGAGCGAGGGGTGTTGAGGTCGCTCCATCTAGAGTGTGAATGGCTGCATTCATCCGGAGTGAGCGCAGCGAATTAGTGAGGGGGTGATGTGTGTCCCCCCAAACTTGCTCTTTATGTATGTGCTCGGGGCCAATTTGTCTCCTCTCGAAATAGAAAGCTGACAGGATGGGCTGTTATTTTCACGTTAAAAATAATTACAGACCAGACGGCATTCCAAGTGCCGTGCCTCAACCGGTTAAAGATTTTTGGATCTTTTGCCCAGAATGCCTGTTTACAAGGTAAGCTTGTTAGCATCCGAGCCAAGAGTAATAATAATGATTCAGGTCAGGGACTACAAGGCACCCTGTGATGAGCAAAAAATAATTATTACATATCACATATAATAAAACTTGTAATATAGACTTAAGTATATATTTACATATATGTATTAGATGGGTGGTCCCAGCAACAAAACCCGGCGACGGCCAGCCTCCATTGCCTCGGAGTTTGTTCTGAGGTGGTTGCGAGCCAGTTCCTCTCTCCCTGGTAACCAGTCTCCCCAGAAGCCCTGGCTGACAGACGCCAGAGGCCTTTTATGCAAGCAAGGCTTTCAGGTGTTGCTTCTCAGACAAGAGAAAGGCTCTTCAGCCAGGGTGAAGACCTCGCTTTCTGGAGGGGGATGAGGTTTGGATCGCAGCCCTGCCCTTACCAGCTTTGTGAACTTGAGCGAGGGATGGATCCTGTCCGGCACTTAGTTTCCCATCTGCAACGTGAGAGCAAGAATCCCGTCTTTGCAGGGCTGGGGCGTGGACTGGAGGGAATATTGGTAACAAGGTGCATGGGTTTCCTTTTAGCTCAGCTGGTAGTGTGCCGCCCTGTGCTCTCTGAGGCCCTGAGTTCTATCCCCAGCACCGCACACATGGAACAACATGGCAGTCCACGCCTGAAACAATCAGCCATTGAAAACCCCATGAGGGTCTCCGTGAGTCGGACCTGACTCCCCGGCACCCAACAACAAGAAGCCATTGGAAATGGCTGCAGACCGGGGTGGCTTTTGTAATGGACTTTTATCTTCTCATAATTCTGGAGGCCAGATGTCCAAACTTGAGGTGTCAGGGGACACCGCCCTGCTTGTCTTCCTTCTGGGGGTTGCTGGTGATCCTTGAGGCTCCTTGCCTGACAGTTTCTGCCTCCATCATCACACGGTCTTCTTCCTGTGTAGATCCATGTCGTTGTCGTCCTTTTTTGTTTGTTTGTTTTTGCGGTACCGGGGGTTGAACCCAGGGCCTTGCGCATTCTCTGCAAGTGCTGGACCACTGAGCTGCATCCCCAGCCCATTTTTTAACTTTTTGAGACAGGGTCTAGCTAAGTTCCGCAGACTGCCTCTGGTCTCGAACTTGTGATCCTCCTGCCTCCGCCTCCCAAGCCACTGGCATTACAGGTGTGAGCCAACCGCGCCTGGTGTGGAGACATTTTTCAACCCGGTATGGATTCCTAGCATTTCATGGGCGGTAACATCCTAGCAGAGCAGTGATATTTGCCCGACTGTGGCTTACCAGAGGCGTGGCTAGCTGTTTCTCTAACAAGAATGGTGCAAGCCTGGTTATTCAAGGGACAGAAGAAGGCCCAGATGGCAGCACGTTGCTGTGCAGAGGGTGGCAGTGGGTTGGGGAGACCACACTACTTTACTATAGGTGAAAGTGACAGCGGTTTGTCCTCGGTGACAGCCAGGTGGGTGGAGAGAAGGCGATGGACTTTGCATTTACCTGGGCAGTAGTGCCCATGGAACTTGCCTACGGGTGGGATTTGGAGGACAAGGGAAGAGGAGAATCAAAGACGACTCCCAAGTTTCTGACTGTGGCATGTGGGTAGACACTGATGTCCTGAATGGAGATGGGGACATGGCTGTTGATCTTGGGAGTCCAGGTTCTCTGGGATACGCTGAATTGCAGATGTCCTCTGGCACCCCCCACAAGGAGGTGTCAAGTCATCACTTGGCCATGAGTGTCAGGGCTTGGAACAGTGTGGTGAGCTAGAGATGGAGTCTGAACCGTAGGGACTGCCTGCCGGCTGTACCGCTAGAAAAGAGGGCTCAAGAAGAGAATGGGAGGGATGAGTGAGGTGGGGAAAGTGGGAGCCTGTGAGGTGTCAGGAGCCCCGGAAAGAAAGTCCTCAGGACACAGGATCATCTGTAGTGTAAGTCAGGGAGTAAGAGGATGCACAGCAGGCACCGCCGGCCTTGCAGAGGCGGGCGTTGAGGGCCTGGGTGAGAGCGTCTCCAGGGACAGTGAGAGGAGGTGAGGGCCCTTCAGTGGCTGCCCTTGAGGGTTGCTCTCTCTTCCTCGCCTTTCTCTTTGCTCAAGCAAGTCAGTGTCCTGCGTTGGTTCACTTATGGACGGTGTCAGCGTCAGGGCTGGTTTAGCCCTCTGGCGCCTCTGGTTCTTGAAACACAGAGTTTCCGTAGCTGGGCAGAGCAGGTGTCAGTCCCACCTCACAGATGAGGAAACTGCCACTCCAGCCTGTCAAATTGTTTCTCTGGCTGTTTCTTCAGTGGCCGAGTTCTGTGTCAGGGACTGTATCTGGGCCACCGCCCCGGTGTTTTATGGTTCTTTATTTTTCAGTTTGCCTAACTAGATGGAGAAGTGCAACCAGAGGGCTCCTTGGAAGCAAGGATGGCCAGACTACGTTGTACATATTTCTGACATGTAGTCAGGAGAGATCGATCCCTAGAAAAAGACATCATGCTTGGGAGAGTGGCAGGTCAACAAAAAGAAGGAAGACCCTCCACCAGATGGATTGACACAGTGTCTGCAACAATGGGTTTAAACATAAATAAGATTGTGTGCCTGGCACAGAATCAGGGAGTGTTTCGATCTGCTGTACATAGGGTTGCTATAAGTCGGACTGCACTTGACGGCACCCTAACAACAACAACAGATGGTGCATCCAGTGAAGAGAGGACCTGGGTAACATTTCTGTATCCCTCAGGTGGAGATTGGGAGATGGACCTGGCAACCCACTCCCAAAAATCAATCCGCCATCGAAAACCCTATGAACATCAGAGAAGCACTGACAATAGTGTTTCGCCTGTTGTACATGGGGTCACTATGAGTCAGACACTGACTCAACGGCACCTAACAACAACAACAAGATGGAGACAGCGAATGCAGGCCACACTGGTCTCTTTCTCCGTGTTCTCACAGCGGACCTCACTAGGTGATCATGACCTTCTTTTCCTTTGAGCCTGGACTTGGCCTCAGAATTCTCTAACTTAGCCTTCCAGATAGCCCGACAACTGCCTGACAAGGGGGCTTGCCATGGTGCCTGGTACACGGCTGGGGCTTAGCAAATGGTGTGTGGAATGGTTGAGGGAATGAGAATTCTCTGAAAACTTAGTGTATGAGTTCTCTGTCATTAGAGGTAATCAAGGAGTTGTTGTTAGGTGCTGTAGCATTGGGTCTGACTCAGAGAGACAGAACAAAATACTACCCGACACTGTGCCATACACGTGATTTTTTTCTTTTTTTATGTTTGAGCCCATTGTTGTAGCCACTGTGTCTCTTCTCATTTTGAGTTGTACCACATCAGGATATGGAGGTCCTGAGGACTATATTTCATTTCCGAAAATAAGGTCCACTCCTAACAACAACAACAACAACAACTAATTTGAGGAGACAGCTCTTCCCCAGTCGTCTTTTGAATGCCTTCCAGCCTGTGGGGTTCATTTGCCTGCACTATATTTGACATTGCTTCTGTGCTAGTTGTAGGGTTTTGACTGGCTAATTATTTTGGGAGTGGGTTTGCTGGGACCTTCTCGCTAGTTTGTCTTGGTCTGGAAGCTCAGCTGAAACCTGTCCCCCATGGGTGACAGCATCATGGCAACATGCAAGGCCCTCAAAACACAACAAGCTGACATGGGGAAAGAAGTTGTTGTTTGGATTGACACAATTGGATATGGTGGATAGAATTCACACTATTGGGCAGACTATTGAAGTGTGAGATTGTTTGATGTTCCTGGAATTATTTAATTAACAATGGTGTTTGGTAGCATTCTGGAACAAAAATATAACCTTGTTGAGCAGACCCTGCCTCCCCCATGTGTATAGGAGGGGCGATGGGCAGCACCATGGTTCCTTGTTTGGTGGGCCCTGCTCTTTGCTTCTCTGGGTGGCGGGCGGACCTTAGGGTGAGAGGACTGAGAAGTAGAATGTGCTGGGCGCAGGGCGCAGGGATGCACGCCTGTAATCCCAGCGGCTTGGGAAGCGGAGGCAGAAGGATCGCAAGTTCAAGACCAGAGGCAGTCTGCGTAATTTAGCGAGACCCTGTCTCAAAAAGTAAAAAAAATGGGCTGAGGGTGCAGCTGAGTGGTCCAGCACTTGCAAAGCATGCAAGTGTGAGGCCCTGGATTCAACCCCCAGTACCACAAAAAACAAAACAAAACAAACAAACAAACAAAAAACAAAAAAAAAGAATAAAAAAGAAAAAAAGTAGAATGTGTTAGAGTCTGAGAGCAAGCTTGGCTGACCCCAGGGCGTGCAAAGGGAATAGTTTTTTTACGGCCTTTGCACATGAAGCCCTGGCTCAGCTCCCTGCTGGCTGCACTTAATCCCTCGGGCTCAGTAGGGCCCAAGGGAATGAATGGAGTGCTACTACCAAGAAGTCCCATCGGTCAGTTTTGGTCAACAGGCAGACATTGCGTAATCCTTCCGACTTCCCAACAGTCCTGCCCCGGGGACTCCGAATGCTCTGCATTCCTCTTCTGGAATGTGAATGTGGCTGCAGAGCCAGGCAGCCCGACCTGGAAGCAGCTCTTCCCTCTCCTGTCACTGGGGCCTACCAAGTCCTTTCTTCCTCCTCTGTCCCTTCCTCCTCCTTCCTTTGCTACTGCCTTTGTCTGGGGCTCTGTGTGCACCAGGCAAGTGCTCTACCATGGAGCTGTCCCCCAGTTTTAGCCACCTTCTTCTTGCTCTACCCAGGCCCCTTCCATAACATCTCCCCACTCTTGAAATCCTGAGCAGCCAGCCTGGCCCTACCTGTGTCATCTAATTGTCCCTTCTTCTGTTGCCCAGCACCCTGGATTTTGGGTAGTTCACTGACACCATTCTTCATGTGCCACAGGACCTTTGCATTTACGGTGCCCTTCTCCTGGAATACTCTTTCCCAGCTCTTTGGAAGGCCCATTCTTTCTTTTCCCAATTTCAACACCACCTCCTCAGATCACCCCATCTGATAGGCCCATTCCCCAACCTCCGTTATTCTCTGTCACTGAATGCTGTTGCTTTCCAGCCATTGTCAATGGGTGGTGTGGTTTGTGGCATCGACCAGGGCGTAAAAAACAAAAATGAAAACAGAAACCTTTTGCTTGCTGTTTTTGGTGTGAGTCCTTTACCAGAGAGTGGAAGCAGTGGCTCCCCCTTTCTTGTTCTCTGGGTTGTCTGGTGCTTGTTGTTGTTAGGTGCCCCCGAGTCATGTTCTCATGTCCGACTCAAAGCGACTCTCCTAGGGTTTTCAATGGCAGATTGTTTCAGGATTGCCTCTCCAGTGGGCTGCTGCGCCCTTCTCCCATTTTGGCTTAGTGGGTGGTTAATAAATACTTCTGAAAGAGTGAAGCATGAGTGAATTCTTGCATGGGAGTAGCGCAGGATCAGGGCAAGGAGTGATTGCAGTCGATGGCCCTTCATTGTGGAAGAAAATGTCCCTGTTGCAGGCAGAAGCAGACAGCCTGGCGGCCAGAGAGGACGCTCACAGTGACGATTGCTGATAAATGAAATCACAGGAGCTTCCTGAGAGCTTGGAGGGAGCCGCAGGCAGTACTTGATGAGTGCTCAGTCTCCTAATGGCCCTTGCTGTCTCAGGGGTGCCTGAGAGAGAGGATCAGAAGGCTGCTCCTGGGCTGGAGGTGCAGCTCGCAGGAGAGAGCTTGCCTAGCTTGCGCAAGGCCCTGGGTTCGATCCCCAGCACTGTGGGAGTAAAGACTAGAAGGCTGCTTCACATATAGCAATCTCAGGAGCCTGGTCCTGCCCTAAGCCTCAAGCCTCCAGAGCCCACACACTTCCTCGAAGCACTGTCCTGTGGGGCCGGTGGGGGCGTTGGTTCCCCCCACCCCCACTCCGTGCACTCCTTTTCAAACAGCTTCCACACCAGGTGGAATGACCAGGTCCTTTGGGTGGATGGGCCGTGGATGTGGTGATTCTGGTTACCAGCGGCCTTCAGCAGCCTGTCCCACGCTGGAGAACGTGGCCTCAAGACCCTGCTGCCCGAAGTCAGGCCCCATCCACGTAAGTCGGTGGCTTGGCCAATGCTGGAGCCCTTGGAGCCGTGTTCCATTTTTATGACTAACAAACACCCCTGCTTCCCTCCGGCCGGAATTTCCATCCAGGGCCCCGAGAGGGAGGGTGGCTGGATTGTGGAGGTGGACACTTGGTGCTCTGGGTGCGGACAGCAAGAGGGCGAGAGGCCATGGGTGCCTTCCTTCCAGCCTGAGCCTTGCTGGTGTGATGGCAGCCTTCTGGCAACATCTTTCAAGCTTTAAGTGGCGGGAAAATAGATTAAGGATGGGTCCCCGTTGCTGCCCTGACATTTGACCCTTTAAGTGTATATTCTTTTGAATCCTGGGAATTAAGGGGAAATTTAGAAACTGTGTGAGGGTTTCATGAGCCATGGCTCTTGAAAAATGTACTTACAATTCTTTTCTTTCTTTCTTTCTTTCTTTCTTTTTTTTTTTTTTTTCTTTTTGGTGCTAGAGATTGAATCTGGGGTCTCCTGGTTCCCATGCCACACACGGGCTCTGTCACTGAGCTTCATTCCCAGCCCCAGACAACGGACGTTTTGAAAAATTCCCTTGATTTATTATTTTGTCGGAGGCTGTGGATGCCTTTAGTGTCTGTCGGTCTGTGTGAGTTTCTTGTGTTTTCGTGCCAGTTTTTCTTATCAGAGAGAGAAAGGGAAGCAGTACTGATAAGCGCCTCCCGCATGCTGGGGGGATGGCCGCCCCTTTTGCTTTCCCTCGTCTGTTCTGGAATGATCTCCTGAGGCGGGAGGGTGAGGATTTTTCACAGATGAAGAAAGTGGCCCAGGGGAGGAGCTTGCCGCGGCTCTTTGCTGGGAATCGAACTTGTACCCGTGTTCGTGAGCTTTGCACTGCCTCTGTGACTTAGTTGGCTTTGTGCAGGGTCGTGAATGTCAGATGTGGTTCTCAAGGGGTGGCACCGTTGATGAACTGAAAGCCACGTGTGGTATGTGCTACGTGTGTCCCGCCACAACGTGCATCCCAAGTACGCCAGCCCTTCCCTAAGCACGCGTCTACCACGTGCTGTGGACAACAACAGCACAGTGACCCCCACTCGTAAATGACGGGGAGAGGGGGTGTGAAGGTTTGTCATTGGAAGCACTGTTGGGAGTTAAAGTGATGAACCCACCTGACACTACCTGGGGACACAAACAAGGTCCAACTCCAATGATAATCAGGATAAGAGGAGCTTCTGTTTATTGCTTACCACTCGCCATGTTTTCTGACAACGCATATTAACTTCATTGTTGTTGTTGTTAGGTGCCGTCAAGTCGGTATCCGACTCATAGCGACCCTGTGTACAACAGGCGAACTACTATTGTCAGTACTTCTCTGCTGTTCATAGGGTTTTCAATGGTGGATTGACTTTTGGGAGTGGGTTGCTGGGTCCTTCTCCCAAGCCTACAGCACCTGGTGTTCCCAGGCGGTCTCCCATCCAAGTATTAACCAGGCCCGACCCTGCTTAGCTTCCAAGATCTGTCAGGATAGGAAGCCACAGGGCTAGGGCTGCAGGACATTAGCTTCCTAGTGCCCTTGAATGCCAGTTACTGTCATCGACCCATTTTATAGACGAAGAAGCTGCAGCACAGAGAGGTTGACTACCTTGGCTCAAGGTGGCTCAGTTACTGAAAGGGGGAGCTGGGATTTGAGCCTGGGTAATGAGACAGGCAGAGGCCCAGAGGAAATGCCCACATGGGTCAAGATGCCATGGACAAGTCAGGGTCCTGATGGCTTAGCTGAGGAGGGCTTAGGGGAGGGAGCCTGGACAGAGGTGCTGGAAGGTTAAAAAGTCAACACCTGGCGAGGCTGGGGTGTGGTCTGGCTGGAGCTGGGGGGATGACCCCTTGTCAAGGCTGAAATGTGGAAAGAGGCAGCCACTGCCACATGGAGGGAGCCCCCAAATTCCTACCCTGAACTCTTCCTCCATCTGCCCTCTGCCTTCCTGCTGGTGCCTCCTGTTGGCTGAACTCCAATAACAGCTGGTGCCCTGGGGGCTCAGGTGCAGCCCTTGGGTGTCTGCTTCCTGGGCGCAGAGCATCCTGCAGGGTGGAGATGGGAGAGGGGCACTGGAGCATAACCCAGCTGCGGAGGAGTGACTGGAGGGTGCAGGGGGCAGTCAGGGGCTGGGGGCTTGGGCTTTATTTGGAGGTAGGATTGGCAGGCACCAGAGAGCTTGAGAAGCCCTGTTCAGACATCACAGGCACTATGATCAGGAGGTCGAGTCTCTGTGGTAGGAATGGGCGGCGCCCCCACTGTCTCCCTTCCTTAGGATGAGCTCTGGGGTCAACTTGGGGAGGAAAAAGCCCTTTGCCCCCAACCCTGTGGATGAGCATCTGCCTGGCCTATATGCATGTGCCTGCCAGCCGATAAGTGACATGAAAGAGAAAGGAGCCCCATATCTCACAAGAGGACATTCTGGAACGCTCGATAATCGGAGTCCATTGTGAAGTCATGTTTTTGAGTTGTTGTTGTTGTTGTTAGGTGCCGTCGAGTCGGTATCTGACTCATAGCGACCCTCATAGGGTTTTCAATGGCTGTTTCAGGATTGCCTTGGGAGTGGATTACCAGGTCCTTCTCCTGTGTTTTTGAGTTATAGCACCAAAATCTGTGTTCCAGTGGAAAACTTCTGTCCCCAGTGAGACGCAAATCCTGTTTGGATGTCGGAAAGCCTTAAAATAGTAGGGTGCAGAGAGAGAGGCTCTGAAGGGGCGGGGCCAGCCCTGTCAGGGCTGTGCTTTTGCGGAGGGCAGTGCCAACTTGGCTCCCACACACAGGAGGGAGGCCGGTCCGTGGCCAGGCTCTTCTAGGGGCTGAGCCCCTCATGGGGAGCTGGTTCCCATCATGTGCCTGGGAGGGACACAGCCAGGAGCAGGACAGTAAGTGAGAAGGAGGCGGGGCTCCAGCGGTGGCCTGTTCCCGCTGCCTGGGTTCTGCTGCTGGGACCAAGACACCAGGTCAGCAGAAAGCCCTGCAGACAGCTGCGTCTTTCCTCCCTCTGGGTGACCTGAGCTTGCTCTGGGAGTGGGTGGTTTGGGCCAGCAGTGCTCAGTCTAAGTCTCCTCAGCTCCTCCTCTGAAATAGGGGAGCAACATACGGACAGCTCTCTTACCATGGTTGGACTGAATGATTGTTTTTGAACTTACAATGGCACCAAAGCAATATGCATTCAGTAGAACCTGTGTCCAAGTTTTGGCTTTTGATCTTTTCCCAGGGCAGTGATGGGCAGCTCAATGCTCTCTTGGTGCTGGGCAGTGGTGGCAAGTGTGACATCCGGTTAGCTCAGCCCTCAGGAGGGGGAGGAGTCAGCACAGTACCAGGTGCTGGGCTGCTAAGTGCTGATCTTCTGTAAATTTAGAGGGGTTAAATGCATTTGGAATTATGCTATTTTTAGTTTATGATGGGCTTATTGTGAGAAAACCCATTGTTATGGCAAGGAGCATGTGTACATCAAAATGCAGATGGGAGCAAGGTGACAAGTGCTTGGTATGTGCCTCCTCAGTAAACTCCCTTTTTTTGGGAGGGAATGGGGAGCTATGGTCTCATTATATCTCAGGCTGCCTGAACTCTTGATCCTCCTGCCTCAGCCTCCTGAGGGTTGGGATTATAGGTGTGTGTCACCACGCCTGGCTAGTAAATTCCCTTTCAACTCAGGGTTAGATGTTCATGGTGTGTCATTGGCGAGAGAGACAAAGAAGGAGAGGCAGGTACTACTTAGCCCCGCCTCACAAGAGGTTGGCCCAGATGGCAAGACTAACCAGATGCTGTGACTCAGGTGGATCCATGGACCTTGTGCCCTTCTTACACCATTTCAGACCCTATCACCTGACCCAGGACATGTATATCTGTATTTTTATTTGCAAAGGCACTTTATCACTTTTTGAGTTATTAATATCATAACATTATTATTTATTTCTATTTGTGATTATATTCTATACTCTCTTACAGTGATGAAGATGGAACCTTAAGCATGCTAGGCAAACATGGTACTACTGGGGTACATCCCTGGCTCTAGTCATTATTAATTTTCTATTTATTGACAATTATTATTTTTTTAAATTTTATTTTAGGTTGTATGGCCCTTTAAGATTTTATAGAAGTACTTTATTTAAATTACTGGAATTTTATATACCTTCCCCATCATCTCTCTATTGATTTTGAGCTTTTAATAGAAAAACTAAAAAAACTGTGTTCCTATTTGATGGTATTTTGTTGTTGTTGTTAGGTGCTGTCGAGTCGTGTTCAACTCATAGCGAGCCTCATAGGGTTTTCAATGGCAGATTGTTTCGGGATTGCCTTGGGAATGGGTTGCTATGTCCTTCTCCCATTTTTGTGGTGCTGGGAATTGAACTTGGGACCTCAGAGACTGTAGAGCGGTGCTCTATCAACTGAGCTAAATCCCATCCCTAAAGTGGAATTAGCTATTGTTTTTTATTTTCTGTGATTATACTCCATTTGTACTGAATGAAAAATACATTAACATACATTCAGTGTACAAAATGACGGGTTTTGTTATGACATTTTCCTACCTGGGTATTACTCGCCTTTTCATATCCATACCCCTCTCCTGTTACCTACCCTTTCTGTCCCCCTGTACTGGATGTTTTCTCTCCCTCCTCCTCAACATTAATTCTGGACCTCATGCAAAGGCTGTGTGCCCTCCACACCCAGCCCTTCCGGAAGGTCCCCTGTCCCCTCCTTCCCAGGAGCACTGTTGCCTCTGAAGAGAACACTTTCATCCTTTTCCTTGACAGATCTACTTCATGATGGCATCTTGACCCACACTGGTCCCCAGTATGCCGTGGGGGTTCTCACCTCCTCCACCGGCTCTCCAGGGGAGCTGGGTGAGGAAGTCTTCAGGCATCCTAGCTGGCTCTAGACTTCTAGAATTCTTGAGGGGAGCAAGGCACACAAGCTAGAAGAAGGTCAGGTCAGAATTCTCTCTGGAACCTTCTGGATGGATTCCTGAGCATCTCTGCCATGAGCCAAGGGCCCCTGATTCCCAGTCTTTAGTGACAGGGCTGGTGTAAAGGTGAAATTTTTGTGGGATACGGTTGGGAGAGGTGTGCCATGGGCTGAGTTATAAATCGAACAATTCTTTTTTTTTTTTTTTTTTTTTTGTGGTACTGGGGGTTGAACCCAGGGCTTCGTGTTTGCATGCTCTGCAAGTGCTGGACCACTGAGCTGCACCCTCTGCCCATTTTTTTACTTTTTGAGACAGGGTCTTGCTAAATTACGCAGACTGCCTCTGGTCTTGAACTTGCGATCCTCCTGCCTCCGCCTCCCAAGCCGCTGGGATTACAGGCGTGCGCCCCCACGCCAGGCAATCAAACGACTCTTGAGAGGCGCTTGCTGTTTTATGCGAGGCAGAGTCCCTTGCCTTTCTGGCAGCCTGGATATGATGCGTTCATGTGGAACCTTGTGCAGATTCCCTGCCAGAAGCCCCTGGCTTTGCAGAGAGCGGCTGCCGGGGCCGGGCCCTGGGAAGCTGCCGCGTCCCACAGAAGGATGTCCTGGTTCTCTGGGGAGCCTCCCGACCTCTGAACTGTGATGCACATCTGCACTTACTAAAAGGCTTTGTTTGTGGTACTTAGCTGTGTTTGGTGCCCCTGTGAATGGGAAACTGTCCAGTGAAGACAGCCTGACTGCAGGCTCATAATGGGTCCAAAGGGGCACTTGTTGGAGCAGGAGGGGGAGCTGAGGCCACCATGATTCGAGGGTCTGGGCACGCTGCACACGTGGTTTGTTTTCCTCCTCTCCTTGCCATGGTCTTCAGGAACTCAGCTCTTCGTCCATGCCTCCAAAATCTGCATGACCCTCTTCTCATTTTATCCTTATTGCTTCTTAATGATACAATGGGCACCACCTCCTCCCAGAAGCCCTCCCTACCTTGCAGGCCTTGGGACAGGCTTGCAGGGCCCTGTATTAGCTGTGAACAGGGCCTTTCTCCTCCCTGTGCCATCTGAACGTCTTGCCTACTGGACTTAACCTGGCACACGGACCTGCGTGTTGTATGCTTGTCACCACGCGGGGTGGTACCGAGAGCCTGGCAGGAGCTCGGCTGGGGTTATGCCACTGCTGTGACCCAGAACCCATCTGGAAGCTGGCAGGATCCTGGGTGATTCATCGACTATGCCAGCGAACTGCCAGTTACCTGTGCCGTGAGATGACTGGGGTGATCACCCAGCCGGAAGCCTCTTCCAGGTGCCCGTGCTGATAGCACTCAGGGCTGAAAAGTACGCAGCTGTGGAACTAAATGGTCGTAAAAGCACACGGGAACTGCTTTTGGAACGTAAAGAAAGGAAGTGAGGCGGTCTACCAACTGAGCTAAAGCCCAGCCCTATCCCTTTTCCCTATTAAGGTCATACAGGGTGCATGTTGGGCTGGAGTTTAGCTCAATTGGTAGAATGCTGCTTCAGACTCTGTGAGGACCCAGGTTCAGTCCCCAGCATTGCAAAAATGCAAAGCAATCCTGAAACAAGCAGCCATTGAAAACGCTGTGAAGGTTGCTATGAGTTGGACATGACTCGATAGCACCCAACAACAACAGGGTGCGAGTTAGTAATGGACTCTGTTGAAAAGCCATAGGGGAGCAGATCCTCTTTCTTTTCTTCTTGTCTCTCCCTGTTTTTTCGAGACAGGATCTAGCCTTGAACTCACAGTCCTGGAGTCCACTGAGTACTGGGATTACAGGCCTGTGGCCATTACATCTTGCGGTGAAGCAGACCCTCTTTGCTGGAAGGGATGCAAGTTGGCGCTTGGGGAAGGTGTGTCAGCTTTCTCTATCCAGACAACAAATGGGTGTGCCCTTTGCCCTAGCAATCTCACATTGGACACTGGGCTATTTCCCTTCCTGATGTACCTACAGATATTTGTGCAAAATGAACAGTGCCCAAGATGGTTCATGGTAACATTTTTATAATCGTGAAAGATTGGGAGCAATTCAAACACCTGTGAATTGAGGGTCAATTCAGTAAGTGGTGACCTGTGCTACAGAGGACTAGGCATGGAAAGGAGTGAGAAATTGCTGTGTGCGCACGGGGGCAGATCTCGGGATGTATTGTGGAGCTAAAAGCCAAGTGCAGAAGCCTGCCATCTTTTGAGTGTGTGCAGAGGGGATGTGGGCTGGGATTTAGCTCAGTTGATAGATCGCTGCTCTGCAGTCTCTGAGGTCCCGGGTTCGATTTCCAGCACTGAAACAAATGGGAGAAGGACCTGGCAATCCACTTCCGAGGCAATCCCGGAACAGTCAGCCATTGAAAACCCTATGAGGATCGCTATGAGTCGGACATGACTCGAGGGCATCTAACAACAACAACAACAACAAAGGGGATGTAAAAATGTGCGTTTTTCAAACTCTGTAGATGCTCAAGAAACACAGGCAAGTGGTAGCCTGTGGGTGTGAGGGGAGGGGATAGCAGGTCTAGGGGAGACAGTGGATGCAGGAGGGGAAAGGGATCTGGGCAGGAGGACCACAGAGGTGTGACGCCATTTCTCATCATGTCATATCGAGGGAGCGGACTGTGAGTGTACCTTAGATCCAGTGAAGCATCTCTACAAAATACTTTAAGCAGCACTTCTCAAAAAGTTGACCAGGTCGGAGGTCTGGATGACCCCACCTGGGGCCCAGGGGCAGCCTGGCATAGGCTGGCAGAGAACAGGATGACAGAATAGGGTGGAAAGAGCCTCTGGGCAGAAGGAATTCAGGCTTAGGGAGGAGGGATGTCTTTGCTCAGGGTGTGGGTGTGGGTCCCTGGTCAGGTCCCAGGGGCCTTTGAGTGTCACGGTGAGTTGCTTGGAAAGGTTGCCAGTGTTCACATTCCCTAATTGGCTGAGGGGGCTGGGGCTCAGTTGGTAGAGCACTGCTCTGCGCTTGCTGAGGACTCGGGTTCGATCCCCAGCACTGCACAAATGGGAGAAGTACGTGGTAATCCACTCCTGAAACAATCAACCACTTGAAAACCCTATGAAGATCGCTATGAGCCAGACCCAGCTCAATAGCACCTAACACTCTCACCACCACCAAGTGGCTGAGTAGTTGTTAAAAGCCTTGCTGAGCCCTGACTTAGTAGTAGAGTGAATAGTTGTTTAGTGACATGGTCCAGGACAACAGCAGGGGGATTGGAGAGCAAGAGAGTGGGCCTAGGGACCCTGGAGGGCCTTTAGCCTGGCAGAACAAGCCAAGGCTGCCAGCAGGCTGTTTCCTCTTCTTTTTCTGACCTCTGAAGACCTTTTCCTTTGCAGTGTCTCCACAGTGGGCCAGGGCAGTTTGGGGACGGAGGGATGTAAGCTGGGGGTAAGTACAGCTCATCTGGTGGATTGATCAATCGATCGTTCGATCATCCAGGCCTGCAGTGGAGGGTAAGGGAGAATTGCGCCAGGCCTTTCAGAACAAAGTGTTCCAGGAGAGGTGGAAAGACTGGTTTTCCATCAGATAACTTCTGGGCCCTGTCAGCTGTCCTCACACTCCTAGCTATGCCATCAAGGTGAAAGGGGCTGGGAGAGGAAACGGGGACGTGTACTAAGAAAGGAGGAAGCGCGTGCTTGCATGTGTCATGCGCCTCTGTGCCTGTGCACAGGCGCGTGGGCAGGGGCTGGGAGGGACTTGGACGCAAGGTCAGAGGCAGAGTGCTGTCCTCTTTGCTACCCAGTCAGGGTCTGGTTTACAAAGTAAGGTAGTTAGGGAATAGTGCTTTGGCATAGGAAAGGAACTTTTATTTTGTAAAAGATTTTTAATCTCTGTGATTTCCCTGATACAGCAGCCAAAACGTGGGCTCGAGGCACCTGTTTCGGGTCTGTCTTTGTGCTTTTGGTTATGATGCTACTGCCCTGGGTTCAGGGACCCTAAAAAAAGAAAGTGATCATTAAAAGCAGCTGATGTTCATGTGGGTTTCCACGCTCTACGGCTTGTGTACTAATGCCCAGCAATTGTGTGGACCTGGGCAAAGTCCACAGCTTTTTTGATAGACTTTTTGTTTTGCTTTGTTTTGGTTTGGTTGTGGTCTCACTACGTTGCCCAGGATGATCTGAACTTGTGGTCTCCAGCAGTCCCTTTGACCTCAGCCTCCCAAAGCTGGGACTAACCGGCTTGTGCCAATGCAGCTGGCTTTAGCTTTGCACTTATTAAGAATGAGACACTTTGCCTGATCTTTGTGGAACACCCAGCATTCTTGTTTATTTTTTTAATTTTTTTTTGGTACTAGGGGTTGAACCCAGAGCCTCATGCTTGCATGCTTTGCAAGTGCTGGACCACAGAACTGCGCCCCCAGCCCATTTTTTTTTTTTTTTTTAGTTTTTGAGGAAGGGTCTCACTAAGTTATACAGACTGCCTGTGGTCTCGAACTTGCGATCCTCCTGCCTCTGCCTCCTGAGCCACTGGGATTACAGGCGTGCGGCACTGTGCCTGGCTCACACCCAGCATTCTTCAAAGTGCATACAGTAGTTAATGCTTATGCATGGCATTAAACAATGCAAGATTCATACGTGGGTTTTGCCCTTTGGTCTGTTGTGTAGACTCATTGATGGGTAACGGTGGAAATAATCAGTCGTACTGGCTTTGTCTTAGGTTAGGAAAGCGTGATTACTAAACAATTTCTAAGCGTTTTATATTAAAAAAAAGAATGCAGAAAGAATCAGGACAACCCACAAACTCATGGGTGAGGGAAACTCTTAATTTTAAACATAGATGTGGGTGTTGGGAGGCCACAGGTGAGTGAAGGTACTGTGGATACTGTGTGGGTTTATTTGTGGTACCTTCCTGTGAGCATTACCATAGTTGACACGTTTGGGGTGAGTGCTCTTCTAGGCTCCTAGTTTTTGCTTCCTTTGGGGCGCACTGGGGCTGTGTGGTAAGCAAAAGCGTGTGGAAGGACGTGATCTGAGTTTCCAATCCAAACTTGCACAGGTCACAAAGCACAGTACTGGGCTGAGGAAGGACCCACCCTCGGTCCTCAGGTTACACCAGAGAGAAAGCAGTACCCACCTTGAATGAGGTGAGAAAAGAAACGAAAACCCCCCACCCAGAACCTGGTGTACAGTTGGCCTCCCATCCATTGCACCCTAACGCAGGATTCTCCGGACATGGGCTCTTCTGCCTCCACTGTAAGGGTGCAGCTTGGAGGGCAGCCTAAGGTCTCTCTGGGCAGCAGCAGGAGTCCTTTGGTCTTGACTGCTTGGGACTGTGGTGACTTGGGACCAGGAGTCAGGAATCCCAGAGAAGAGGCTTGACGCAGGTGCTGTTCCCTCAGGTCTTGGAGTGAGGCTGGGGCACGGGGTCTTCCTGGCTCTTTGTGCTCAGTACCCTGTGCTGCCAGGTACTAGCTGCATTGACAGAGAGAGTCCCCCACACCGGATGTGTAAGCTGTGTGACATCTCTACTCTTGTGTCCTAGATGGGATGTGAGCGAGGGCTCATGTCTACTCTCTGGGGGTTTGTAGCTCAGCCAGCACTTTCCAAGGACGATGAGGCACCCAGGTGCCTGGGGGCGTGGCACCTGTGACTCTGGGGAGCTGTACTCAGGCTCAGAGGCACCGGGGGAGATGCCTCCATCTCTGGTTGTAGAATTCCTGGGCTGAGTCACAGTTGCTGGGTTGAGTTGTGCTGGCTTTGTGTGGGCTCCCCAGTGGTGCCCGCAGCTGGGACAGAGCATGCCCAGCAGCTTCTGCTGCAGCCCATCCATCACGGAACTGCACTAACTGCGTGCTGTGCGAGGGTCTCCGATCCCTTGGGGCTGTTGGGGAGACCTTTGGGCACTTGGCGAGTTGAGTGCCTGGTCATGTCATGAGGAAGCTTGGGGTGCTTGGGCTAGTCATCCACACTCTGCTCAGCATACCGCTGCCCTGCTTTGGAAGCTTGAGGGCAGAGCGGCAGTGAGGTGTAATGGTTAGCGCATGGACTTCGGCTTTAGCTTGCCTGGGCCTGAGTCCCCCTGTGTGCTCTGGAGGATGACATTAACCTCTCTGGGCCTCAGTGCTCTCATCTGTAAAATATGAAATTGCAACAGTGTCTGTTTCATGTTGTTGTTGTTGTTAGGTGCTGTAGAGTTGGTATCCGACCCATAGGGACCCTCTGTACAACAGGGGAAACACTATTGTCAGTGCTTCTTTGCTGTTCATAGGGTTTTCAATGGCAGATTGATTTTGGGGAGTGGGTTGCCGGGTCCATCTCCCAAGCCTATAGCACCTGGTGTTCCAGGGCGGTCTCCCATCCAAGTACTAACCAGGGCCGACCCTGCTTAGCTTCCGAGATCTGACGGGATCAGATGCCACAAGGCTATGGCTACAGGCTCTGTTTCATAGGGCTGAGGTTTTAAATGAATTAACACATGTCAAGAGAATAGTGCAATTCCTGCCTTCCCAGCAAGATGGCTTCCAGGATTAAGGGAGGTACCAGCCATTTGCCCTCACCCCTCTCTGTGGGGCCTGCCCAGCCTCTCTTCCTCTGCATCCACAGCCATAACCAAGTTCTGGCCATAGGTAACGGTTTTTCAGGTGATCTGGCTGCTCCCTTTAGATGGGGGGCCCTGTGAGGGTCTTGGTCCTCTCTCCCTCTGTGGGTCTGGCACAGTGTCCGGCTGACATGGAGATGGCTCTCAGAAAGCAATGAGCGTGTGTGGCTTTGGCCAGCATAGTGGCTTCTGGGAGAAGAAGCAAAATTCTTGTTCATGATGTCCAGCTTTCAGATCAGGAAAAGATGGCCGGCGTAAGGTTATCAAGACTCTCCTATGGCCAGTCTGTCAGCCAGAGCCTCAAAGTTTGGGGTGGAAAGGGAGTGTGTGTTCCAGGACCTGAGGTCCAGGCAAGGAGGGAAGATGTAACTTCTCAAAGGATTGACACGGAGCAGTAGTGAAGGAGTTGGTGGGCAGTGCGAAGCAGGGGCAAGGGAGGCTTACAGGATCCCAGGAAGGCTGCCTGGAAGAGGCAGAATGCGAGCCACATAGAGTTTTCAGAGAATGAATGGAGGGAGCTCTGCCAGCTGAGGAGCAGGTTGTGTTGATCTGAGGGCTGGCTGCAAGGTGTCCTCTGTGAGTCTAGAGAGGGGGTACCTTGGCTCAGGCTGGCTGTGGAGGAGCCTTCCTGTAGGGGTGTGTGTGACATTGAGTGCCAGTGGGGAGAGGGAGGGAGGGAAGGTGGAAGGGACAGAGAGAGAGAAAAGAGGAGGACGAAGAGGAGCAGGAGGAAGGGAGAGGCAAGATGCTATTTGGGTATCTGAGCATCATACAGATTAATTTACACCCGGCTCCCAAGGCCCCCTGGGGGCCATCCTGCCCCGCCCCTTTCTGTTAGGCTCCTCTCTTCCGGGTGCCTGTCGCTCCTCTCTCCCCAGACCTCCAGCCAGCTGGCTGCAGCCCTGCAGGCCGCGCTGCCGGCAACCGGGCCATTTCCTGGCCTGAGGGCGCCCCACCCCCTCCTGGATCCCTTGGCCCCCGCCT
This sequence comes from Pedetes capensis, assembly GCA_007922755.1. Taxonomy (NCBI): domain Eukaryota; kingdom Metazoa; phylum Chordata; class Mammalia; order Rodentia; family Pedetidae; genus Pedetes; species Pedetes capensis. The sequence goes on along the minus strand of VMDO01012018.1, from coordinate 22,492 downwards.
CCCCCAGGCGTGACCTCACCCTGCGGCCGGGAAGCGGGGCTCCTGTTTCCCGCCTGTTTACCCTGGCGCAGCGGTCGGGCCCTCACGTGGAGCGGCCGGGATGCCAGGCGCGTGAGTCGCCGGCAGTGGGCACGGGCAGGCGGGCGGGCGGGCGGGGGCATTCCTCCGCGGTGAGCTGCGCCCGGCAGCCTGGCACAGGAAGGACCCCCTCCTCCTGGCAGCAGCTCCGGGGCTGCATCGCGCCCGGCTCCGCTCGGCCCAGGGAGCGCTGAGTCATTGCCTGAGTCACGGTGCAGCCCTGACCTCCACAGTGGGCCCTTTGTGGAGCCCTGCGGGCCTTTCCTGTTTCTTGAAGCATTTAAAGGGGGCCCAGATTGCCCTTTGACCCTCTCTGCTGCTGGTCACCCACGAGGTCTCTGGCATCTTGATGCCTTTCCGGGCCTGTGCCTGGGTGCGGGAGGCTCAGACACACCGCCCTCCAGTGCCCTGGGCTAGGTAGGATCCAAAATCGCAGAGTCCCCGTGGGCAGCTGGGTGACTGGAAAGAAGCCAGGGTAGTGATTAAGCAAGCTGGGCAGGAGCGGACCAGGCCAGATCTCAGAAGCAGGGGGCAGCTCGTTGGGTCCTAAGGGCCACAGGCAGAGCATAGAGATCTCCTGAGTCTTGTATATTTTATGAGCATCCTGAAACGGCCTTGAGAGCTCAGCCCTGTTACAAAGAGAAAATAGGGGCAAGAATATCTGTGTATTGAGCCACGCCTGTAATCCCAGCGACTTGGGAAGCAGAGGCAGGACGATCACAGGTTCAAGGCCCAAGGCTGCTTGTGTAATTTCGTGTGACCTTGTTTCAAGATAAAAAATAAAAAATGGGCTGGGGGGCTGCAGCCCAGTGGTAGAGCATTTGCTAAGTATAAATAAGTAAATAAATTTAAAAATCTGTATGCTGGCACCATGCAGCCCTCTTAGTGTGCACTGATGTTGTTAATTTTTGTTCACTCTGTTGATACCCATTTCATGGTTGGAGAAACTGAGGGTCTAGTAGAAGAAGATACTGGCTCAGTCACAGAGCTAGAAAGCAGAACGTCTGGAATTTGACTCAGACCTTTCTAACTCATTTAAATGTTTTAAGTTCCCCAGTGCAGGTCTGTCAGTTGTCCACCTGCCAGTGTCCCTGTCTGTCTGTCTGTCTGTCTGTCTGTTTCTCTGTCTCTCTCTGTCTCTCCCTGCTGTCTCCCTCTCTCGCCCTCTTCCTTCCTGGCTGCTGGAATCCTCCCTTAGGGTGGCAGCTGCAGTGCAGGAAGTCACCTATTAAGGGAGAACAAAAGTGTCTTCAGGAGCCCTGCTGTCACTGTGGATTGGGCTTGCATGCTGAGCCCGAGGCTGCCTGTGGGGACGGCGACTGTCCCTGGGGCTAGGAGAGCCGGTGGGTGCTTGGCAGTGAGGACCCCTGAGGGCTGGTGTCGGGGCATTGGGGCTGTGGGGTTGGGTCTGGGCACTGGAAGCAGGGCTGGAGGTTGAACCTGAGCGGAAAGCTGATTGAGGTGTTTGGTGTTGGCCCGCGTCTGGCCTGAGAGGTCTCTGGGCCAGGGCTCAGGTTCCTTAGATACCCTTTCTACTCAGGAGGCTTTGTGGGAGGCACTTCTGGGCTAGCTTGTCTCTTTTGTAAAGAGAGGAGAGGTTGGACTGGATCAGTGTTTCTAAAGCAAAGCCCCTCACTTCCCCCAGGAGACATCTGCGTAGCTCCCCGAGTCAGGGATTTGCATTGGTAATGGCGTCCCCTGGTGAGGCTGGGCCTTTCTGAGAGGTGAGATTTCTAGTCCTTAGCTGAGCGGGGCTGAATGGTCTACAAGCTGGCAACTTGTTCTGTTGGGCCTGGGGTTGAAATCAGTTGACCTTGAAATTCACTTTCCAGTCTCAAGTTTGTCACTAACAAGGTGATTAGAAGGCCTTAGTTCCCTCTGTAGAGGGTTGCCAGGTGGGAAAGAGGGTTTTAGAGATACAGGCATTTAGAGTATTAGCAAAAAGGCAGAGGTCAAAGTGGGGGTCTCTGTTTTGTTTTGTTTGCGACAGGGTCTTGATGTGTAGCCCAGGGTGGCCTTGAACTTGCCATTCTCCTGCCTCAACCTCCTGAGTGCTGGAATTACAGGCCTATGCCATCAAGCCCAGCCGAATTTCGCTTTTGGTGGGAACTTTCCAGTCTGTCTTCTGTAAAGGAATGATTAAGGCACAGGGTTTCTGGAAGTGTGGTTGCCCACAGGAAGTGGCCAAATAGAGTCTTTTTGGTTGAAATCTGATGGAGAGGAATTTTGTGTCCTCCAGCCACCACCTGGCTTCTTTCTCTTTATTTTCCTCTTGTGGCTCCACCTGAAGGTTCATTTTTAACAGCACTTTTAAATGAGAGGAAAGTTGCGTATTTCCCCTGCCCCTTATTATGCCTGTCTGTAGTTGGCTATCTCATTTTGGACAATTAGATACCACCTTGGCTACTACATCCTTGTATTCCTAGAATACACAGGACACCTAAGTATGACAGCGGCCCCCAATCTTTATGGCACCCAGGACCAGTTTTGTGGAAGATGAACAAGGGGGGGGGTGCTATTGGTGGTTTTTTTTTTGTGATTCAAGGTCCTTACACTTATTAATAAATATTTTTTTTTTTTTTGTGATTCAAGGTCCTTACACTTATTAATAAATACAGACAAAGCTTCCCTTGCTTCTTGCTCAGCTGCCTATCACTCGCATCTGTACCAGTCTGCAGGAGATTGAGGAGCCCTGAAGTATGAGGTTCTTACCTTGTTAGTCAGGAGAAAAAAAATAGATACCAGTGCTGTCTGGGTGTTCACTCCATGCCAGACACCACGGCACAGCTCTAGAGTGAGGACCAGCATGGAGGTGAAGCAGCTGGCTCTTGGTCACACAGTGGCAGAGGCAGAATGTGAACTCTGGCCCTCTGTCTTCTGAGCTTGCGGTCCTCCTGCTAGCTGGGAGTACTGCTCCTGGTTGGGTAAGTGGCAGACAGCGGCACTGGCAGGCAGTGGTATGCAAGACGCGGTGAGGTTTGGACAGATGCCCATCGCTAGCCTGCCAACTCGCTGCACAGGTCTGCTTCCCACTGAGGGCTTGGCTGTCCAGGTTCTGTCTGATGTGTGTTCTCTCTGCAGATCAAGCAGGCAGGGGGCAGGGCTGAGTTTGGAGGAAGCTGCGAGAGGCAGATCTGGGCTTCAGACTTCCCTGGAGTTGATTCTCGGGCCTGCTGTCAGCCTGCCCTTGGCCTCCGTTTCCTCGTGCGAACACGAGGACGATACCATGTAGGTCAAGGTATCAGAATGGCATTCTCCTGCATGAATGCCTGGCACCCAGGAGACCCTCAGCAGCCATTTGTCTCTTTGTCCCTCCAAGCAGAGAGGCTGAGTCACAGGTCCGGAGGGAGGGAAGGAGATGGCTCTCTCTTCCCTCCTTCAATGTGGCATCTCCCCCTCCCTGAGCTTCTGTTAGCTGGATGTGGCAAGCCCCCAGGAACCATGCTACTTTACAAGCAGCTCGGTGACATACCCCTCTGCGAACAGCCCCCTGTGCCACTGGGCCCCGTGACAGCCAGCAGTGACAGGAACTGACGGTGCTCCAGGGGCCGCGGGGAAGGACGATCGTGAATCTGGGCAGGGCCGATTCCTGGAGGAGGGGGCAGGTCTGGTGGCCCATGCACTGCTGCTGGAAATCGGGCGATCGGTTTCCAATTGTGAGCGCTGGGGTGCTGCATGGGACTGGGAACCGGCCACGCCCTGGCCAGCCACCACCAGAACCTGAAGTCTACCTGGAATCCTAGCCCTTGAGAGACTGAGTTGGATCCCAAGTTCAAGGCCAGCCTGGGCTATGTAGTGTCTGTCTGTCTCAGTCTCTCTCTGTCTCTGTCTCTGTCTCTCTCTCTTTCTCTCTCTCTCTCTCACACACACACACACACACACACACACACACACACACACATAGTTTCCCTGAAGAAAACTTCAAGGAAACAGGGAGAAGACTGAGAATTCCAGGTCGGAGCATTTAGGGCAAAGGCTTCTGGGAGCCTCGCTGCTGGGCAGTTCTTTGGAAACTCAGCAGGTTGATGGCACCGAGTGGCCTTACAGAGAGGTCAGGAACGTTGAGTTCTCTGTCCCTGCCCACGTAAGCACCTGGCCAGTGGGGCCATTTCTCCCTTCCTGTGCAGCGTGTCCTTCACATGGACACCTGCTCCGAGTGGCCGGGTTCGCCCAAAGTCGCCCTGTGAACCTTGGGATGTCACCGTGGGTGTGCCGCTGCCCAACCTGCCTTCTCCTTGCTCTGCTGCTGTCCCGTTGCTCAGGAAGCTCTTCCTCTTGCTGATGATTTCCGCTCAGGATCTCATTTCTCCTGGGCTGCTGTCTGTCCTTCCACCTGGACTCCGTGCTTCCTTCCACGCTTTCACACTTCTTTCCTTCCACCATCCTTTATTTTACTCCACCCCGTCACCCTTAGCTCAGTTGGTAGAACACTGCTCTGCAGTCTCTGAGGTCCCAAGTTCGATTCCCAGCACAGCAAAAATGGGAGAAGGACCTGGCAATCCACTCCCAAGGCAATCCCGAAACAGCCATTGAAAACCCTACAAGGGTCGCTATGAGTCAGGCACAACTCAACAGCATCTAACAACAACTGTCACCCTTTCATCCAGCCATCCTTCCACCCAACCACCTTTCTACCTGTCCAGCCCTCTACCTGGCAGTCCTGGCAAGCACCCCCCTTCTATCCAGCCACTTACAGGATCAGTTAGGTGTGATACCTTTCCTCACCCATGTAAGGATCATGTTGTTGTTGTTAGGTGCCGTCAAGTCAGTATCTGACTCATAGTGATCCTACATACAACAGGCGAAACACTGTTGTCAGTGCTTCTCTGCTATTCTTAGAGTTTTCAATGGCAGATTGATTTTTGGGAGTGGGTTGCTGGGTCCTTCTCCCAAGCCTACAGTATCTGGTATTCCCAGGCAGTCTCCCATCCAAGTACTAACCAGGCCCAACCCTGGTTAGCTTTCGAGATCTGATGAAATCTGATGGGATCGATTGGATGCCACAGTGCTATGGCTGCAGGCTAAGGATCATAGCTATCTTCTTAAAACAAAAGGCAGCTTAACAAGAGAAATGTCCAACCTTTTCTCTCTCCTTCCCCCAACCCCAGTACTGGGAGTTGAACCCAGGGCCTTATGCATATTAGGCAGGTACTCTGTAACAGATCTATTTAATCAAAGTCTTCTGCAACCTGAGAGCCTTCAGAAATGAAGGCCCAAAGACCCAGATACCCAGAGACAACTATATTTACGCTTCGGTTTGATGAATAATGGAAGGCCATGTAGAAGTGTGATTGGACGGGGAGGGGGGGGGACCAGTGATAGCAGACTGAGGGGGAAACCCCCGAAGTTTGTCTGCTCAGATTCCTCTGAGCCTCTGGGTAGCTATCCTTCCTCCCAGGCATGGGGCAGGACCCCTTGGGAAGGAGGTCTTTGATGTACTATTGAACAAGGTGGGCCAGAGAGTTTCTCTGTAGCTGGCTCCTCCACAGACAGGCAGGGGAGATGACAGTGATCTTAGGTTTGATGGTTGTTTTGGGGGAGAGGGGTTCTAGGTTCAATGACCTGCCTCGGGGAAGAGGATTTTTGATTTTATGACCCACATTGTGGGAGAGAGAAGGGCTGGAGGCAGGAGGGCAGGAAAACGTCAGCAAGAACTTGTTTCCGAGGCCACCCAGGCTCCCATAGTTCTCAGAACTCATTCTGCCAAAGCACCATACTTTGGAAAGTGGGGTTCTGATCCCCAACACGCCTTTCTGCTTAACTCCCTTTCCACCTAGCCACCCTTCCACCTGCCATCTGATAGTCATTGTCTGACCACTGTCCACGGAGCGTGGTGCCAGGCTCCAGAAGCACACGGAGAAGAGCCAATAGCATCCCCACTTTGGAATTCATCGGCAGGGAGCCAAGCATAAAACCAAGTCAGTATCGCGGATTGACACAGTGTCTGCAACAGTGGGCTTAAACATAAATAAGATCGTGTGTCTGGCACAGAGTCGGGAAGTCTTTTGATCTCTTGTACCTAGGGTTGTTATGAATGGGACTTGACTCGATGGCAGTTAACAACAAGGTGTCATAATATTAACTGGAACACATAGAGGCCCGAAGGGTATTAAGCGTTTTGCTGGGGTGGCCTGTGGACGATGGTTTCCCTGGATAATTGCTTGAGTGGAGTCCTGGAGGGTGAATTTGTTTTTCAGCCCTGTGGGAGCCAGGGCAGGGAGACAGGGGTGAGCATAGAGTCTCCCCAAGATTTTGAGATGTATTTATGAAACCATTGATGGGGTCTGATGGGAGGTGTACCCACAGATATTTGTGAAATCACTGTCACCTTGTTAGCGCAGTAGCCTGCAGATAGCCCATTGCTGTCCTTCCCAGGAGTGAGTTTCTTTTGAACCTGTGTGTTCGTCCACAGTCTGAGTAGGTAGCTCTGACCTGGTAGGACAGAGCTGATGTCAGGACCATGTGCCCAGAGGCGTGTGGGGCCATGGCCTGGCAGATACTGTAGTTCTGACTGTTCCCTTCTGGCCCGTGGTCACTCAGATCACACACCGTTGGGACTGTAACAGGCAGGTAGACCTCTCTTCTGACCAGGCTTCTCTGTAGAAACAGAAGGCATAGGCAAGGGTGTAGCAGGAGATTTGTTGTTGTTAGGTGCCGTCGAGTCTGTATCCGACTCATAGCGACCCTGCGTACAACAGACAAGACACTATTGTCAGTTTTCTCTGCTGTTCATAGGGTTTTCAATAGCAGATTGATTTTTGGGAGTGGGCTGCCAGGTCCTTCTCCCAAACCTACAGCACCTGGTGTTCCCAGGCGGTCTCCCATCCAAGTACCAACCAGGCCCGACCCTGCTTAGTTTCTGAGATCTGATGGGATCGGATGCCACAGGGCTATGGCTACAGGGGTAGCAGGAGGTCCAGAGTCCAAAATCTCCCTTGTGATGGTTACCCTAGTCTCCCCGCTGTCCTGTTTGCAAGTGGCTTCCTATTTTGAGTTTTTTGCACTTAACATTGTATCATGACCATTTCCTGCTATCACTCAAAGTTTTGAAAACGGGAAGAGGTAACTAGTTTTTCCTTTTCTGAACAGGGATCATAAGAGTCCTGCGTGGGGCTGCTGTGAGAGTGAAGTGAAAGGGCTCGTCCTGCTGCGTCCCCTGGAACCAGGCGCAAGCAGGTGCTGGCTGCTGTTGGCAGTATTGTCCCTGTTGTGACCATCAGCTGTGTCATTGCTGCTGGGCACGCACGCTTCCTTCTGCCTTTGCCTGGTGTCACACACACCTGTTCCGTGCAGTTCTGGTAGATTTACTGGCCCAGCCACCCAGTCTCCAAATCTCGGGACGTTTAGAGAGTCTGGCTTTACTCTGTGTAGGGGCAGCTGAGGGGCCTCCTAAAGCGTGAGCATTCTGAGTTGTGCACAAAACTCTTCAGGCAGGAAGGGATCGATCTGAAATACAAAGCACACAGCCAATGACCTAACAAACGGAGGAATGACTGGTGTCTTGTTATAAAGTGCCTTTTACCTGACCACCGCGGTGGTTGGCCAGCCTTTCCTGTTTATCACCTCTCCGTGTTTTGTAAACTTGTCATTTCCTTTGGGGATGCTGGCAGTTTTTTTCCTCATTGATTTGTAAGGCCCCTTTCCATTAACTTCTGAATTTTGCAGATGTTGGGAACTGGGGAGTCCCCCAGTCCTCTTTGTTAGGCACGCTGTTCCAGGAATCCATGCCTCCATTTCTGTGGGGGACCTGGCTTTACAATTCTGCATCTGACTGTGGGAGCAAAACCATGCTTTGCAAGTGAATGCGTCCACTCAGGCAGCTACGGATTTTAAATATTCTCCAACGAGTGGCATTTGCTAAGGCTCTGCTCTTCCCTTCTGTCTTCATAAACAAACACAAAATCCTACTCGCTTTCAGGTGTCAGGGTAAATGGTCTTCAGGCAGCTGTACCTCACGCCCCTAACTTAGCTTCTGGGGGTGCGGACCTTTGTACAACAGCGATTGCCTTTTCTCTGGTAGGTAGGTATCTGTGGGGACATTGACGTGGCATCCATTTCTTCGGTAGACTTTTGGGGAGAGGGACTGTCTTTTTTTTTTTTTTTTTTCCTTTTTTTGTGGTACTGGGGGTTGAACCCAGGGCCTTGCGCTTGCATGCTCTGCAAGGGCTGGACCACTGAGCTGCACCTCCAGCCCATTTTTTTTACTTTTTGAGACAAGGTTTCGCCAAGTTACACAGACTGCCTCTGGTCTCGAACTTGCGATCCTCCTGCCTCCGCCTCCCAAGCCGCTGGGATTACAGGCGTGCGCCACCACGCCTGGCGGGCTGTCTTTTTTATAGCATGGGTTGTGTAACCCCAGCCTTAGTGCAGCTGCTGCTTGGAAGTTGCCATCCAGAGTGGGGAAGCAACTTCCTTGAGGCTACCCAGCTTGCATGTGGCAGGCCCTATACTTGCCCAGCTGTCTGGGCCACCTTTGACCTCCGTCCCCCAGCACCCTTTGCTCCTGTGCTCAGGACTTTGCTCTGGTGTCCCAGGGCGTGGAGCAAAGGTTGCTGGGAAAGCAGGGCTTTGTTCCTGTGGCCTCTGGACATTGGCCATTCAGGGTTAATGAGGGTGGAGTGAGAGCTAGGGGAAGGTTGGGACTGGCTTCCAGCTGAGAGCTCGGTGACAGTCGCTGCACTCTGCACTCTGCGTGTGGCCGTACCTATGTTTTGAAACCAGCACGCTTCCCACTGAAGGGGAAAGAGGCTTCCTTCCTCTGCCGTCAGCTGAGGTGTGAAACGGACAGAGCGCTCTGCTGCCTGCCCCTGGCCCTGTCCTGCTGGCAGGAGAAGCTGCAGGCTGGGGTTGGGGAGTGGTGAATGGAAGAGAAAATCTGCAGGGGCCCTCAGGGGACTTCAGAGAGGGTGAGCATGCTTGGTTCTGGGGGTGCAGGGATGGAGAAGGTCTGGGCTGGGGCAGAGCGGTGCTGGCTGGCATCAGGGTGCTGCCGATCACTTGCTGCAGGAGTTAGTGCTTTCTACTGATCTCCCACCTGCAGCTATAGCCATAACCAGCCCTGTGGCACCGGATCCCGTCAGATCTTGGAAGCTAGGCAGGGTCAGGTCTGGTTAGTACTTGGATGGGAGACCGCCTGGGAACACCAGGTGCTGTAGGCTTGGGAGAAGGACTCGGCAACCCACTCCCAAAAAACAATCAGCCATTGAGAACCCTATGAATAGCAGAGAAGTGCTAACCCTACTGTTTCACCTGTTATATGTAGGGTCGCTATGAGTTGGGTACTGACTTGGGGGCACCTAAGAAGAGGCTGATTTCCCAGCCTCTTGTCTGTTGACTGGTGGGTCTGTGGCAAGATTCAGGGACTGGATGTCTGGCCTTGGCCCTTGCAGGTGTTGTGTGGATGCTGATGGCGTTCTTGCTTCTCTTGCCAACTGACCCAGGCCTGAACGCAGCACATTATTTCTAACATTGGGGGAGTCTCAGTCCCTGCAGTGAGAACCGAAGATGCAGGTCCTCCTGCCTACCAGCACCAGGTGTGGGTGGCAGAGACCCTGCTAGGAGGCTCAGTGACCCAGCCCAGCCCAGACTGGGTCCTTGGGGTTCATGCAAGGGGTGGAGCCTGCTAATGTCAAGACTGGGCTCCAGTCCCAGGTCCACTCCACAGAGATCTGTGGTCCCTGGCCTCGTCCTGAAGTGTGTGTCAGGTCACTGCACCCCAGTGTGGCTGAGGGTCCCCAGGATGGGAAGGTGCTCGGTACCGTTCGAGGGTTCCTGGGGTCAGAGTGGGCCTGGATTCACCAGGGGGGATGCGGTAGGTGCTAGTGTCAGGCTTTTGCAGATCTTGAGTAGTGGCCAGGAATAAATGCAGAGGTGGAGGGCAGAGTAATGTCCCATCAAAGATGTTCATGTCCTAATCTTGGCAAGTTATGACTATTGTGTTCTACGTGGCAAAAGAGAACTCAGGTTGCAGATGGATTGTAGGCTGACCTTGTGTGGGGGATTAGTTTGGATTATCCAGTATGCCCAGTGTAACCACAGGGGTCCTTAAAAATGGAGAAGGGAGGCGAAAGGGGAGGTCAGAGCAGTGCATTGTGACCACTTACACTGCTGGGTGGAAGATGGATCATAGGAGCCGCCCCTAGAAGGTGAGAGGGACAGGGAGACAGGAACCACTCCAGAGCCTCCAGAAAGGCGTGTGGCCCCCTGGACACTGGCGGAGGCCCATTTTGGACTGTCCTCTCCAGAACTGTGGGGTAGTAAGTTTGTGTGGATTTAAGCCATGGCAGACCTAGGAAATCAATGTGATAAATCTTCCAATGCCCCCCCCCCGCCCCCCCAGGGGGAGCTGAGGGTCATTTGGGTGTGCCAGCGGCAGGGGTTCCCAATTTGGGTGTGATCATGGGTGATGGGGCCATGACCTGGCATGGTGGCTTGACTAACCAGGTGTTCAGGACAGGGGCGGTAACAGGCTCTGCCCACCTGTCTGGTGTGATGCCTATTGCCTCTGCTTTGACAGCCCAGCCGTTGCCCGGGGCACCTGGAAGGGACAATACCATGTGAAGGCATGTGAGGTAGTGGGCCTTTCCCCCTCCCCAGGTCCTTTACAGTTTAATTTTTTTTTTCTTTTTTTTGCAGTACTGGGGATTGAACCCAGGGTCTCGTGCTTGCATGCTTTGCAAGTGCTGGACCACTGAGGTGTACCCTCAGCCCAAATTTTTTACTTTTTTTGAGACAGGGTCTTGCTAAATTACTCAGACTGCCTCTGGTCTCTAACTTGCGATCCTCCTGCCTGCTGCCTCTCAAGCTGTTGGGATTATAGGCGTGCACCACCATGCCCTGCTCTGCAGATTGATGTTTCTTTAAGCATTTTAAGGACGCTCAACAGGGGTACATTAGACTCAAGTGGTGAGCTCTTCTGGCCCATCATCCAGGAGGCCGCCCCATCTTATAGAGACCTTGTGGGCTGGGCAAGCTGGGGGTGAGGGTGGGTCGAAGTGGGATTGTGGGAGAAGCCATTGGTGGGTTCCAGGATGGGTGGGAGGCCAGTGCAGGAAGAGCTACAGACTGCAGCTTGTGTGGGTGGCTTGGGGATGCCCAGCCATGGCAGCCTTCCTGGAGGAGGCCGTGTGTGCCCCACGGCGCACGAGTGCCCCAGGGTTGCTCAGCCTGTGCATCGTGCAGGCTGCTCGGGCCAGCCTGGGGGCTGGGCCTCTTTCCAAGAAGGCAGGCTGTGCCTGGGTCGTGGTGGCCCTGACGCAGGCTGTGTGAGACTTGGGAGTCACTCTGTGGAGGACATTAAATACCTCTTCAAACTCAAGCCAGGACAGCGCCCCTGTCCTCATCCGCAGGGCTTGTGTGGTCCCTGGGCCCCGTGTGTACCCTGCGCACCCGATGGGGAGGCTCAGCAGCCTCAGAGGCCCCTCTCAGTCTCTCAGGGTGTGCATCCCGAATGCAAGCAATGCCCGGGATGCCCCAGGCTTGTGTTGGCCCTCAGTCAAGGCCACATTGTCTGGGAGGATGAAGGGAAGGGAGGCCTTGCCTGGGAGGGGGTGGAGGACGGGGTTTAGCCCCTCCCGCCCCCCCCAGCCTGGCAGTTCTTTTATTGTGCAAGCCCAGCCCATCAGCTCCCGTGGGTGGACCTCCCTGCACTCCCTCCTCCCCCAGAAGAGGGCTGGGGAGCCAGGCATTTTGTGAGGTCTGGGGCGCAACTCTGACACCTGGCTGGAAGGACAGGTGGCGGGGTGCTGGGGGGGGTCCTCTGCCGGGGAGGGGAGGGTTCTACGGAGTCAGCACTTCCTGCCTTTCCCTCTCCTGACCTCTCTGACCAAGCCTGGCGTGTTGGGACACTAATGGCCTCTGGGCTGGCCTTGCCTCCAGGTGAGAAGTGAATTCTGGAGACCATCCTTGAGACTGCCTGGGCTCCGTTTTTTTCATGCAGGTGTATGTGTTAAGGGTGGTGCCGGGCCAGGTGATGAGGAGAGGGAGGGCCTGAGAAGACCTGAGGCCTGAGGCTGTGGGTCTCTCAGATGTCCCTCTTTATTGGGCATCTCTTTGGATGTGACTGGCCCAGAGGCCTGAGGTCACTTACCCTTGTGCTGCTTCCTGCTGAATCTGAACTGTGCCTTGGCTGAGGCTGGGAGATCCACCCTAAACCCTTGAGGAAGGGAAACGGAAGAAGAGAGCCTGACAAAGTTCTGGTGTCATTATGTTGGTGCCTCTTGTCATCCACCAGTAGTTTTCTCTTTTAAAATATTGTTTTTCCTATTGTTGTTGTTAGGTGCTGTCTAGTCCGTATCTGACTCAGAGCGACCCTGTGTACAACAGGCGAAACACTTTGTCGGTGCTTCTCTGCTGTTCATAGGGTTTTCAATGGTGGATTGATTTTTGGGAGTGGGTTGCCAGGTCCTTCTCTCTTTTTCCTATTATAAAGTATGTATTTATTTTGCTTAATGAAGAATTGTCTAGCACCTCTATAAAACTAGGCAGCTCTTTTTTTTTTTTTTTTTTTTTTTGTGGCAGTTCTAAGGTTTGAACCCAGGGTCTTGGTGCGTGCTAAGCAAGCACTCCCTCACAGAGCTGCAGCCCCTGCCCCTAGGCAACTATTCGGAGCCCTTTGCAAGTATGGACTCATTTAATTTCAAGCAGCTCTATGCTCTGATACTAAAAGAGGTTAGGACAGGGTCCAAGGTCACACCCCGGTTTCCTGGGAAAGCCTGAGGGTCTGTAGCATTCTCCACTTACTGCAAAGAAGAAAACTTATTTTCAACACCCAGACATGAGTACTCTGGTATTTCCAGAATCTGGGATGCACTCACATGGCTCTAGAGAGAACATATCATAGCATAACTGTAGCAGTTTCTTTTATCAATTTCCTATCATGTGAGTGCCTGCAGCTGTAGCCCTGTGACATCCGATCCCGTCAGATCTTAGAAGCTAAGCAGGGTCAGGCCTGGTTAGTACCTGGATGGGAGACCTCCTGGGAACACCAGAAGCTGTAGGCTTGGGAGAAGGACCTGGCAACCCCCTCCCAAAAATCAATCTGCCATTGAAAACCCTATGCACAGGAGAGAAGCACTGACAATAGTGTTTCCCCTGTTGTAAGAGGGTTGCTATGAGTTGGATACCAACTCCACGGCACCTAACAACAACAACATCATGTGAGTGCCTGCAGCCATAGCCCTGTGACATCTGATCCCGTTAGATCTCAGAAGCTAAGCAGGGTCGGGCCTGGTTAGTACTTGGATGGGAGACCGCCTGGGAACACCAGGTGCTGTAGGCTTGGGAGAAGGATCCAGCAACCCACTCCCCAAAATCAATCCGCCATTGAAAACGCTATGAACAGCAGAGAAGCACTGACAATAGTGTTTCCCCTGTTGTACATAGGGTTGCTGAGTCGGACACCCGACTCAATGGCACCTAACAACAACAACAACAATCATTTGAGTGAGTAATAATTTTGAACAGCTCTGCATATCTAATTTTGCTTCCTGTTCCTCCTCCTCCTCCTGAACATATTTACCTTTTTAGTGTCATCCCTTTTCTTTTGAGTAGCCCCGTAAATGCTGCTGTGTCCCTTAATCACACTTTGGTGCTCAGGAGTTGCTTTGGCTGAACGGGAGGCAGCAAAACACAGCTTAGGCTCATGTGGATGGCAGAGATGTTATTGACCAGAGGTTTGAGGCCTGGTTCAGGATTAGATTCTTGTGCGTGAGTTTACAGGTTTGTAAATTGTGTATTACTTATTACAGTGAATTGTTTAAGCAATCATTAGTCAATCATCAAGCTGAGATACTTATACTTCATTAATAAATAACAAAATGATGTGAATGCTATCAGGTATTCATTATTTAGTCTCATTATATTGCATTAAGCTTTGTGTTGTTTGATTAATATCAGAAACAAATAAGGCGTTAGATAATCCCAGCCATTTTTCCAGTAGGCTGTTTACCTCTCCTCATTTTCCTGAGAAGTTAGGGACCTGGTTGTCCTATTGCCTGCAACTTCATGACCTGCACATTTGAGAAATCATTTACAAATTTTACCTTTCTTTTTTTTTTTTGCAATGGTGGTCTCACTAAGTAGCTCATGCTGGCCTCAAGCTCACTATCCTCTTGTCTCTGCTTTTCAAGGGCTGGGATTTAAAGGCATGCACCATCATGTCCAGCCTACACATTTGTTTGTTTATTTATTTTGCAGTACTGAGGGCTTTAACCCAGGGTCTCACGCATACTTTACAAGCTCTCTATCACTGAGCCATAACCCTAGCTAATTTTTTTGCTTTTTATTGTGAGACAGGGTCTCATTAAATTACACAGGCTGCCTCTGGCCTTGAACTTGTGATCCTCCTGCCCCTCCCTCTTGAGTTGTTGGGATGACAGATGAGACCCTGGGATTACAAGCATGCACTACTGCCCCTGGCTCACATTTTACTTTCTCAGGAAAGGACACAGCAGACAACTGTGAGAGATTGAATGGAGTGTACCCCACCCCACAAATTCATGTCTGCACAAACCTCAGAATGGGGGTGGCATTATTCCAACATCGAGTCTTCGCACATATCATTACTTAAGAGGAGGTCATACTTGATTAGGGTGGGCCTTAAAGCTGGTGACTGGTATCTGAAAGTCACCAGAGGGAGAGACAGTCTATAGGGAGAAGGCTCGGTGACACAGCTACTAGCCAAGGAGCAGCAAGACCTGCAGGAGCCACTGGAAGCCAGGCAGAGGCAGAGGGATCCTCCCGAGAGTCCACAGGGAGAGCACAGCTTAGGGACCCTGTGACCTTGGGCGTTTCTGCTGTTGGAAGACACCCAGCTTGTAGTGATTTGTTATGGAGGCCCCAGGAAACCAAGACAGCAACCAACAGAACCAAGCACCCTTTGCAGGAGGAGTGGAGTGCGGGACAGGGCAGCCTCCCACCCCTCTTTTTTTTTTTTTTTTTTTTTTGCGGCACTGAGGGTTGAACCCAAGGCCTCATCCCCGCATGCTTTGCAAGTGCTGGACCACTGAGCTGCACCCCCAGCCTATTTTATTTTAGTTTTTGAGACAGGGTCTCGCTAAATTACACAGACTGCCTCTGGTCTCGAACTCCACCTCCTGAGCCGCTGGGATTACAGGCATGCGCCACTGCGCCCAGCCCTCCCACCCCTGTTTACACAGGGACTCTCAGTATGCATCGCCTGAGTAAGAACAGATGAAGGATGCCGAGGGGCTGGGCATTTCATTGCACACTCTCTGCTGGAACTCTGAGAGCTCTCGAAGAGTCTAGACAAGCGTCCTCTTCAGCTAGGGAAGTGCCTTCTCCCACTGACTCACTGTGGGATCTTGGGTAGATGCTGCAACAGAGGGCTGTGGACCTAGGAGGCTTGCTTGGCAAGGGCACTGATGTCTGGGTCATGGTAATGATTAAATATGATGCGCGTGCAATCCCAGCACATACCCTGAGAGTGTTAGCCTTTGAGAATTTCATTCTTTGTGAAGGAGATGAGTAGCGTTGCTGAATATACCCCATTTTCTGTTAACTCCATCATGGCCACAGTCATGTCTCCTTATTATCCTTCTCCCCTTTCCAGTGTGTAGGAATGAATGGGAGGAAGGCCAGAGAGAAGAGTGCAGCATTAATCCCTGTCCTCCTGGATTGAGTAACAGTGCCCTGTCCACTTCATCTGCAAGGAAAAAAATAATGGTAGAGGGTGCAAAGCAAAATAAGAAATGCAAAGGAATGGTTATTGCTACACTGAGGTCCTTTCCAGGGAACGCCAGGAGGGGCTGTGCTGGAAATGCACCCCATGTCAGGAGATCTTGCTCCACCGTTTTGCATGTACAGTTAGTACCTATAGTTAGCACATGCTCATTGCATGCCCAGGAGTATTCTTGCAGGATGGCAAACCTCAGGGCAAATGTGGGGGGTTTATCCATGGGGGTGGATGGCAGCATGTAAACATCTCAGCCCATTTTCGGTTACTGTAACAAAATACCTGACATCAGATAATTTATAAAGAAAGGAGCTTCATTTGCCTTACATTTCTGGGCTAAGGAGGCCAAGATCATGGCATGGGTATCTTCCTAGCGTCTGGTGAGGGCCTTCCTGCTGCATCCCAACATGGCGGAGGACAGCACATGACGAGACAGCAAGCCTACTAGCTGGGGTCTCTCATCTTCTTATAAAGTCACTGATGACATTATGGGATCCCTGCTGTCATGACCTTATCTAATTCTAATTATTTCCCAAATGTCTCACATCCAAATACCATTCATATACATATTTGGGGATAAAGTTTTCAGTACATAAAATTGTGAGAACACATTCAAATCATGGCAGTATGAAAACTTTCATACTCAAATAGATCTAAGAGAAAAGAGAGCCCCTCCGCCTCCTGCACCACGTATACTTCTAGTGTCTTACCTGACCTGCTTTGGGCCTCCTTTGCTGGTCCAGGCCCTCTGGATGGAAAAGTCACAGGGAACAGTGAACATTAGCTCCCTCCATCCAAACAACAACCCTGCTTCCCACATGAGGAAAACTGGTTGCAGAGAGATTGTTTTGGTTCTGTGGCTGTTTCCCGAACAGGAAAACTCATGTGTTCCTTTCTTCCCTATACCCTTGTTCCCTCATGGCCCTGGTTTCTCAGTTCAGGTAGGTGGATGAAGGCTGGGTGGATTGAGGTAAGACACTGCAGTGACCACTGCCTGGGGTAGCCAACTGGGTCTGTGTTGAGGGGTCTTGTTGCTGGAGGCTGGACTCCTAGACTGACTCCTGGAGCCCAGGCTCCAATGCTCAATTATCCTTAGGCAGAACCTGTCAGGAACAGGTAGAGTGCATTTTTGCCCTTGTGTGTGGGCAGGATATCTGTCATGAAGAGACATGATTGGGCTATAGTCTTCGGTGCTTTCTGACTGACAGCTAAGAACTGTTCTTGCAGCCAGAAAAGAATACCTGCAAATTCTAGCACCAGATGTTGACGGGAAAACCAAATCAAGCATAGCATCTGTAGTGTCTTTCCTGATTGCCTTAAAAATATATACCCATTACAAATAACTTCAAGCATTACAGAAATGTAGCAGGTAGAAGTGACCTTTCCATATGCCATCCCTATTTGTTGGCAGAGAAATTTATTTATTTATTTATTTATTTATTTATTTATTTATTTATGGTACTGGGGGTTGAACCCAGGGCCTCTCACTTGCATGCTCTGCAAGTGTTGGACCACTGAGGTGCACCCTCAGTCCATTTTTTTTTTTTTTTTACTTTTTGAGACAGGGTCTCCCTAAGTTATGTAGACTGCCTCTGGTCTCGAACTTGCAATCCTCCTGCCTCTGCCTCCCAAGCACTGGGATTATAGGCGTGTGCCACCACGTCTGGCTGGCAGAGAATTTTAAGGAAAGGAACCAGAAAGCCTTGGCTTCGGATCCTAGCCTTACCATTTGTTTCTTCGGGGGGAAAAGGTCTTTCCACCATACAGGATGGCGCAGAGTTATGGGAGATGTTTCATGAAGTTGTGTCTTTTGTGGGCTCAGTGCTGAACCTCTATCGCCATCCTGCTGCATCTGATCTTCCAGAGAGCCAGATGCAGGTGAACAGAGGTTCTGGGAAGCCCCACCCATTCTCCCCACCTCCCACTACAGCTTGCTGTACACTATTTTCATCATCAAAAAAGACGTCTCAAGATCTGTCCTGAAGTACTGTACTGTCAGTGAGAGAATCATCCATGTCTATAAGGAAAGCCATTTAATATGACTATTGTTCCAATTTATGCACCCACCACTAAGGCTACAGAAGAAGATATAGAAGATTTTTATAAGCTTCTGCAATGTGAAATAGATTGAACATACAATGAAGATATACTGATAATTCCTGGTGGCTGGAATGCAAAAGTTGGAAACAAAGAAGGCTCAATGGTTGGAAAATACGGCCTTGGTGACAGAAATGATGCTGGAGATCATGTGATAGAATTTTGTCAGACCAACAACCTTTTCATTCCAGATACTTTTTTTTTTTTTTTAACCAACATAAGTGGTGACTATACACATCAGATTCGCCAGATGAAACATACAGGAACCAAATCAACCACGTTTGTGGAAAGAGTGAATGGGAAAGTTCAATAATACCAAAAGTCAGAATGAGACTAGGTGCCGATTATGGATCAGTCCATCAATTGCTCATATGCAGGTTCAAACTGAAACAGAAGGAAATTAGAACAAGTGTATGAGAGCCAAGGTATGACTTGAGTATATCCCACCTGAGTTGAGAGACCACCTCAAGAACAGGTTTGATGCTTTAGACACTGGTTATCAAAGACCAGACAAGTTGTGGTGGGATATCAAAGACATCATTCATGAGGCAAGCAAGAGGTTATTAAAAAGACAAGAAAAAAAGAAAAGACCAAATTACTTGTCAAACTTGCCCTGTAACATCAGGCAGCTGAAGTCAAAGGGAGACATGAAGAAGTTAAGGAACTAAACAGAAGATTTCAAAGGTCAGCTCTAGAGACAAAATCAAATATTATAATGATATGTGCAAAGAGCTAGAGATAGAAAACCAAAAGGAAAGAACATGGTCTGGTTTTCTCAAGCTTAAAGAATTGAAGATAAAATTCAAGCATCAAGTGCCCATAGTGAAGGATTCTATAGGGAAAATATTAAAGAATGCAGGAAACATCAAAAGAAGATGGAAGGAATACACAGAGCCATTATACCAAAAAGAATTGGTGGGTGACCAACCATTGCAAGAGTTTTCATGTCATCAGGAACCTGTGGCACTAAAGGATGAAGTGGAAGCTGCCTTGAAGGAATTGGTAAAACATAAGGCTCCAGGAATTGATGGTATATCAATAGAGAAGTTTCAACAAACAGATGCAGCACTGGAGGGGCTAACACGTTTATGCCAACAGATTTGGAAAACAGCTACCTGGCCAACTGACTGGAAGAGATCCATATTTGTGCCTATTCCCAAGAAAGGGGATCCAACCAAACGTTGGAGATTGTTGAACGATATCATTAATATCACACACAAGTAAAATTTTGCTAAAGATATTCAGAAGTAACTGCAGCAGTATACAGACAGGGGACTTCTGGAAAATCAAGCTGGATTCAGAAGAGGATGTCAAACCAAGGATATCATTGTGGATGTAAAATGGATATTAGCCAAAAGCAGAGAATACCAGGAAGAGGTCTATTTGTGTTTTATTGACTACACAAAGGCATTTGACTGTGTGGAACATAACAAATTATGGATAATATTTCAAAGAAAGGGACTACCAGAGCACTTAATTGTACTCATGAGGAATCTGTACATAGACCAGGAGACAGTCGTTCAACTAGAACAAGGAAACACTGCCTGGTTTAAAGTAAAAAAAGGTGTGTCTCAGGGCTGTATCCTTTCACTGTACCTCTTTAGTCTCTATGCCAAGGAAGAAGAATACGCCATCATGATTGGAGGAAGACTCATTAACAGCCTGTATTATGTAGATGACAACTCTGCTTGCTGAAAGTGAAGAGGATTTGAAACATTTACTGATGAAGATCAAAGAACACAGCCTTCAGTATGGATTGCGTCTCAACATCAACAAAACAAAAATCCTTACAACTGGGTCAGTAAGCAACTTTGTGAGAAATGGAGGAAACACTGAGGTTGTCCAAGATTTTGCTTGAGTTGTACGATCAATACCCGTGAAAGCAGCAGTCAAGAAATCAAAAGACATATTGGATTGGGAAAAGCTGTTGGAAAAGACCTCTTTAAAGTGTTGGAAAGTCAAGATGTCACGTTGAAGACCTATGTGCACCTGACTCATGCCATGATATTTTCAGTGGCGTACATATGGTTGTGAAACCTGGATATTGAATAAAGGAGAAAGCAGAAGAACTGATGCTTTTGAATTATGGTGCTGGAGATGAAAATATCATGGGCTTCCAAAAAAAGAACCAACAGATCTGTCCTAGAAGAAGTGCAACCAGAGTGCTCCTTGGAAGCAAGGATGGCTGGACTGCATCTTATGTATTTTGGACATGTAGTCAGGAGGAACCAATTCCTGGGGAAGGACATCATGTTTGGGAGAGTTGCAGGTCAACCTCAACTAGATGGATTGACACAATGTCTGCAACAATGGGCTTAAAACATTAAAAAAGATTGTGTGCCTGACAATGGCTGGAGAATGTTTCATTCTGTTGTACACAGGGTCACTATGTGTGGTCCTGACTCATGGCACCTAACAACAGCAACATCTGCCTGCATAAGACTGTGGCTGCTCCCTCCCTGCATGTCTCCTCCCTTTTCTTCTTCCCACTGGCTATTGGTGACCTGGCCCATTAGTTGAGGACACAGCTGAGCAGCAGGCATCCAGCCTGCAGCACCTGTGCTGTCCCACTGGCACATGTATCAGAGAAAGTCTGGACAGGCTCAGACCGAGTGCAAGCTCCTTTTTGTAGAAGCCCAAAGATTCCTGTGTCACACACCTGCTTCCAACCTGCTTCAGCTGCTTAACTGACATGGCCCCTTACATTACTGAGAGCATGATCCTTTCTTATTCTTACTTACTGCAAAGTTAGCAGACAGGAGGCTCTGGAAGCAAAGAGAATGCAAAGGGAAGATGCGTCTGTGTCTTCCCAGCTGAGAAACCACCCTGGCTAGCGTCACTTTCTGTAGAGCCGCTTGCTTGGTGGTAGTGAGGAGAGCTAATGCTGGTTGAGTGTTTCCTCAGTGGGTGGGACTTGCCATGCCCTCTGCAGGGAATCTCTGACCTTATCTTCCCCACAGCCATATGAAAGGCAGTCACGTCTCCCTGTTCTCTGCGTGGGTCCTGTTCCAAAGACCTCAGTGGATGCCTGAAACAGTGACTGCTACCAAAACCTATAGATCCTGTGTTTTTCCTATGCATGCATGTCTTGGATAAAAATTAATAAGTACACCATGACATTAATGACAGTAACGAATAATAGAATAATTACAACTATGCTAAATAAAAGATGTTTAAAATTTATATATTGTTTATTTCTAGAATTTTCCATTTGGTATTTGAGATTGTGGTTGATCATGGGTCATTCAAATGGTGGAAAGCCAAACTGCGAGAAGTGGGGATGACTGTAGGTGTTGTTGTTGTTGTTAGGTGCCATTGAGTTGTTTCCAACCCACAGCAACCCTTACAGGGTTATCAATGGCTGGTTGTTTCACGATTGCCTCGGGAGTGGATTGCCATGGCCTTCTCCTATTTTTGTGGTGCTGAGAATCAAACTCGGGACCTCAGAGACGGCAGAGTGGCGCTCTACCAACTGAGCTAAAGACTGTAGGTGTAGTTGTTAGTTTCTCAGCAAGAAGGTAAAGCTTGGAAAGGCTCCCTAACAAGCGGGTGTACAGAGTGAGCTGTGGAGCCTCCAGAGCCCGGGCTCCGTAGCGGATGTGCCCACGGAATCTGCTGCGCGTCTCTGCTTCCCTTCCTCCCCGCATCATGGCTGGAGTCCCGTCCACCCTTCCTTTGAGATCTTTTGTTTTCTTGTCACTAAAAGTCATCTCCATTGCTCAGGCCAAACACAGTGGCTGACACGCGGTGGATCTGCAGTAGTGTCCCATGGATGAATGCCCAGCGTGGTACTGACTAAGCCCCGAGGAGCTGCCCAGCAGTGGCCGGGAGGGATGGGAGCCATGGCTGTGCAGTTGCTGTCCTCTAGCTGCTCATAGCTTCACGGTAAAGTGTGCTCAGTGCGCGTTCAAAGCACAGGGTGATTCGGTGTGGAGCTCCGGAGGTACAGAAAATCAGGCCCGTGTGTTGCAGAAAATCCCAGTTCTGGATATCAGAGCAGGCCCAGAGCCAGTAGCCAGAGATGACAGGCTTGGGGTTTAAATTGAGTATGTGATCATGAGTGAGGGCACTTAGAAGAGACCTCAGTGGATTACCTGTGGGACAGTCAGAAGGGATGCTGAGGAGACTGGGGACAGAGCACAAGGAGAAAGGCTTTGCAGGACAAGTAGTAGTTCACTAGCGGGGTGAACATGCCCGCAGGGGAGGAATCCCATGGCATATGAGGTGTGGCCAGGGTGCAGGGGTGGCTGTAGCTGAAAAGGGAAGTTTGAGAGCCTGGATGTGGGGCCTCAGTCCTGGTTCTTGTCATCATCACCTGTGAGACTTGTTGTGGTTTGTCCCACATAATGCGGGGATGGGACTGATCCCTGCCTGGTAGGCGTGGTAGGAGACTGTGCCACGCTAAGCTCTTGGTGTGTGACGCCTCTGGTCTACCAGGCGTTCTGTGAATGTGAGCTGAGGCAGTCACTTGGGGCCTGAGTGTGGAGCAGTTTGGAGACAGAAAGGAGGCAGTTAGACGTGTCCTGTGCCCTCGCTGTTCCCAGAAGGAAGAACTTCCTCACCTCTGCGCTGCATACCGAGCCTTCCCTTCCTTTGCCTCCCAGCGCTCCCGCTCTAGGCTGC
>VMDO01012017.1:0-64044 GCA_007922755.1 Pedetes capensis | reverse complement strand
AAGAGATCTTTTGCCACAGCTTTTCCTAGAGCAATGCGTCTTTGGATTTCTTGACTGCTGCTTCCACGGGTGTTGATTATAGAGCCAAGCAAAGTAAAATCTTGGACAACCTCAATCTTTTCTCCATTTAATGTGAAGTTGCGTGCTGACCCAGTCGTAAGGATTTTTGTTTTGTTGATGTTTAGTCGTAACCCATATTAAAGGCTATGATCTTTGATCTTCATCAGTAAATGTTAAAAGACATATATATATAAACAAACTAAAAAGTTTATATATATATATATGTCTTTTAATAATCATTTATATACAGGGATTTTTTTTAAACAGAAAAATCGAGAAATAGCAATATTGGCATAACATTTAGGAATATGGAGGTAAACATCAGAAGAAACAGCCAAGACAGTTTCAAATGTTTAACTCTGAAGAGTAAACTCAGGGGTATGTTTGTCACACATGCACACACACAAACATACATACACATAGCTTGTACATGACTTTGAAAATTATGAACATATATTACTTCAATAAAATGAAAATTAAGTAAAAACTGATGTGCAGTCATGAGCTTTAAAAACCACAAAACAACGTCTCCAAGACTTGACCTGACCAACCTTGCTAGACTCAGCCCACATGTCCTTGCCCTGCCGTGGATCATCTACTCTATCTCCACTGTCTGGGCCATGGACTTGAGCCAGGTGAGCTTAACAGGCCAATGGAACTAAGTAATGAGGGACCTATAGCCAGAAAAAGGAAGTAAGATGAGAGCAGGGCAGCTTTGGGGACTTCTGTGTACAGTGGTTGTGCAGGTCACCACAGAAATGGTGTCAGTGTGTCAGTGGCAACTATAGCTTCCTTTCAGCTGCACATACACACCCACTCCCAGGGACACCTGTTTGTCCAGAAAGCCAACTCCAGCCTTCTGAATGGATCACCATGAAACCAGCTCCCTGCCCCTGCCTCACCTCCTTCCCCCAATGCCATGCCTTGCTAGGTAGAGGTTTAGGGAGAACAGAGACCTAATCAAAGGTGACTGGCTCCTACTGTGCTAGTTCTCTGGTTATAAGGTGAATCAAGGATTTTGGGCTACTTCTTTCTCCTTCTCTGCCTCTCCCATCTAAGCATGACTTTGTTCACTTACCAGAATCTCTCCAGTTGCCTCCTAGCTCCAAGTCTCGCACCCCCAGACATATTACCTCCTGTTCCCAAACTGCCTTTCCCTACTCCTATGCAGTCCACCTTAGTATTGTGAATTTCAATTGGGTATTAAGCAATCATTTAGATTAAACACATCTAATTAAGATGAGAATAATAGCTACCATTTATTAGGTGCTTACTATATGCCAGGCTCTTGTTCTCAGTGCCTGATTCTGACATTTATTAACTGACTGAATCCCCATAATCACCCCCTGAGATAGAGATGGATCTTTAAAGATAAGAACAGGGAGGACCAAAGAGTTTAAATAACTTGCCCAAGGCTCAGAGCCAGCAATAATAATAATGGTGGTTAGTATTTCTTAAGCGCTTTCCATCTCACTGGCACCGTGCTCTTAAGAGACTGGTGTGATTTATGTCATTTAAGCCTCATAATGACCTTATTTCTTAGTTTTGAAGGTGAAGGAAGTGAGTTTTCAAGAGAGATTAAGGAATACATTCAAGGTCTCAATAACTATTCAGCAGAGAAGATAGATTTCAAAGTAGAATTTGAAGTCAGGTTTACCTATACTTCAGTGGTCAAGCGCCTATATACCATAATGCCCTTGGGATGGTCCTTGCAATTCACTACCACCATGGAAACTTTTCGTTAAGCAAATTACTTTTTGATGGAATTTCAGGTCAAGATGGGGAGATATTTCTAGGCCTAGTTGGAGGGAGTTGGTTTTCAAAAATCAATCTATTTGGCCCGTTCCCCATATGAGTAAGTTTTTTTGTAAGTGGGTGTTGGGGGAAGAACATGGATACTATGAACTACAAATGATCATATCTGTTCTCCTACCAAAGCATTCCTTTCTGGCTGGGGATATAGTTCAGTGGTAGAGCAATTGCCTAGCAAGTTTAAGCTTAAGGCCCTGGGTTCAATCTTCAGCATTGAAAACAAAACAAAATAAAACACTTGTTTCCTACACACACACACACACACATACACACACACACACAGAGAGAGAGAGAGAGAGAGAGAGAGAGAGACAGAGAGACAGAGAGACAGAGACAGAGAGACAGAGAGAGAGAGAGAGAGAGAGACAGAGAGAGAGAGAGAGTGTGTGTGTGTTTTGTTTCTTCCACACCCACTAGCTTCCTACCCAGAGCCCAATACTCTAATCTTTGGCAATTGGTACAAGGAGGGAAGCTGTCTTCAATAGAAATGTTTTATTGCCCTAGGACATGAATTCTGCTGTTCTAAGTCCTACCATCTAGGGGCTTCGGGAATAGCCTTACTCTGAAAGACTCCAATGCCAGAGTCTTTCCATTCTTCAGAAAAGTCTCAGGGCAACTACATGCCCCATGCAATTGTCTCTTCACAGCCTATACCATAAATGTTCTCTATCAAGAAGCCTTTGCTCCAGTCAGATGCAGAGTTAGTCAGAGCTGGTTTCTGATTCTGCTTCTGCCACTAACTAGCTGTGTGAACTTAGACAAGTCACCAGTAAGGAGGCAGGGACTTGGCCACTGATTTGCTGTGTGGCTGTGAGCCAAGTACTTTCTCTCCTTGGGCCTCAATTTGGAACCAAAATGGTCACTAGGCAGGCAGCATGGACAGTGGGAAGACAGGGTCATACATCTTCAAACTCAAACAGTCCTGCAGAAAAAATCTCAAGTGTGCTCCTATTAGTAATAAAATCTCAGGCAAGTTATTTGACTTCCCTGATCCATATTTTCCTAATTTGCAAAATGGAGATAATAAGAGAACTTGCCCTTACTTTTCAATAAATGATGTCTGTAAAGGTATAGCACAAAGCTTTACCTATAGTACAAGTAAATCAGCACAAAATGGGTAGTACCACTGTCTGCTGACATTCAAATCCTTGCATTGGACCTGGATCCAAATCCCAACTCCAACTCTTATTAAGCTAGATGACCTTGAGCTAGTCATTTGAACTCTCTGAGCTTGTCTTCTCCACTGCAAAATGGGAATAATATAAATGCACTTCTCAAGACAGATGTAAGAATTAAATAAGATAAAGGATATGAAATGCCTGTGATAGCTCCCTTCCATTTCCTTCTTTTTCAGCTTTAAGATGCAAATAAAATTTTTTTAAATCTGCCACAAGTGTAATTGAAAAAAGGTTAGTATCATAAATACATACAAAAGAGTAAATATAAATCAGTTAAGAAAATAGAAAATAGGATCAGAGAATTCACAAACAGGCAATACAAATGGCCTATACACAAGAAAAGCAAATATCTGACCAAAGGAATACAAATGAAAAGCCAATCCTATATCATTTTTCAAATATAATAGTCTCACATTTTTGGAGAGGGTATAAACTGGAACAATCCAGTAATTTGAAAGAAATTTAATGTATGTCAAGAACATTAAAAACATTAATACTCTTTGATTCTGTAAGTCTAGTTCCAAAACTTCACCCTGCAGAATTAATGTTTATGCTTCCATTTGTGTGCAAAACAAATGAAAGAAAAACATAATTTTGTGTGTAGATGTTTATGTAAGCCTAGAGAGGGGGGTAGAAGAATACACACAAAATTGTTAACATTGGTGACCTCAGGGCACTGGGAATGGGAAGAAGTGAGCAGGAGGATTTATTAATGTTTTCTTTATAAGCCTCTGAGTTGTTAGATTTGATACAATGAGCATGCATTATTTTGTGATTTGAAAAACTCTGCAAAGTAGAGAAATAAGAAAAAATGATTGAGCCAGCATTTACTAATAAAAAAGAATCATAGATTTGACACAAATTTATGAACAAAGACATTCATCATTGCATTACTTGTAATAGTAAAAAGTTGAATGTAAATATTTAACAGTAGACCAGTTGAGTAAATTATGTAACATTTATGTGACAGAATATTGTATTATAAAGAATGAAGTTTATGAATGTTTAATTACATGGGAAGGTATTCAGTGTAGTGTTGTTAGGTTGTTAGGTACTGTATAGTCATGTCTGACGCATAGAGACCCTCATAGGTTTTCAATGGCTGATTGTTTCGGGATTGCCTTGGGAGTGGATTGCCATGAACTTCTCCCATTTTTGAGGTGCTGGGAATTGAACCCCGGATCTTAGAGACCACAGAACAGCGCTCTACCAACTGAGCTAAATCCGAGCCCCATTCAGTGTACTTGTTGTTGGTGTTAGGTGCCGTCGAGTCAGTATCCGACTCATAGCGACCCTCTATACAACAGGGGAAACACTATTGTCAGTGCTTCTCTGCTGTTCATAGGGTTTTCAATGGTAGATTGAATTTTGGGAGGGGGTTGCTAGGTCCTTCTCCCAAGCCTACAGCTTCTGGTGTTCCCAGGCGGTCTCCCATCCAGGTACTAACCAGGCCCGACCCTGCTTAGCTTCCGAGATCTGACGGGATCGGATGCCACAGGGCTATACTAGTAAGTTTAAAAGAATAGGGTAAAAAAATTGTACCAACTATTTAAAAATATATAGTCACACCAGGATGGCTATTAAAAGAATCCAGAAAATAACATGTACTGACAAAGATGTGGAGAGACCAGAATCCTTATGCATTGGTGGTATATATGTAAAATAGTGCATAGTGTAAAATGTAATATAATTTTAAATGGTGCAGTCACTATGGAAAACAGTGTGGCAGTTCCTCAAAAAGTTAAACATAAGTGGGGCCTAGTGGTGCATGTGATAATCCTAGCAATCTGGAGGCTGAGCTAGGAGGATCTTGAGTTCCAGACCAGCATGGGCTACATAGTGAAACCTCTCCATCTCAAAAAATAAAAATAAAATAAAATTTTAAAAAGTTAAACATAGAATTATCATATAATCCAGAAACCTCACTCCTGAGTATACCCAAAAAGAAGGAAAGCAGGGACCCAAACAGGTATTTGTACAGCAATGCTCATAGCAACATTATTCACAATAGCCAAAAGGTGGAAATAACCCAAATGTCCACCAACAAGTGAGTGGATAAACAAAATGTGCCATATACACACAATGGAATATCATTCAACCATAAAAAGGAATGAAGTACTGATAGATGCTACAATATGGATGAACCTTGAAAACATCATGATAAAGTAAATGAAATAAGCCAGACTAAATAAGGATAAATAATGTATGACTCCATTTATGTGGTGCCTAGAATAGTCAAATTTGCAGAGACAGAAAGTAGATTAGTGGTTGCCAGGGACCAGAGGGAGGGAGGAAAGGGAGTTGTTGTTTGATGGGTATAGAGTTTCTGTTTGGGAGGGAAAAAGGCGTTTTAGAAATGGATAGTAGTAATGTTATACAACACTGGAAATGTACTCAATGCCACTGAATCGTACACTTAAAATGGTTAAAATGGTAAATTCTGTTACAAATATTTTATTTGTTTACTTTTTGTGGTACATGGCGGTTGAACCTAGGGCCTCGCACATACATTGCAAGCGCTCTATGACTGTGGGCTGCACCCCTAACACAGTTTTTATTTTTTTCCTTAAGACAGGTTCTCACTAAGGTACACAGGCTGCCTCTGGCCTCGAACCTGTAATCCTCCTGCCTCTGTCTCCCAAATCTCTGAGATTACAGGTGTGAGCCACGGCAGCTGGCTTGTTATGTATATTTTAACACTATGAAAAATCCCTAAGGGTCCCTTGGACCTTTTTCCTATTATGCTTCTATTTTTCAAAATTTCTCAAAGACCTTTTTTGCAATTGGGAAAAAAGATATTTTTAAAATGATTCTGAGCCTATAATAATACTGAAGGATTAATTTGGTTGGAAGATTTAGTTGAGTTCAACACTAAACAGACATACTCACCTTTCACAAATTAGCCAGGTAACCATGGTATCTGCTTAAAACCAAATGAGACAAGAAATGTTGGAAACATTTATATTACCAAATGTCCTTCTCCAGGCAGAACTTCATGGGTTGGCACTTTCTCTGACCCCTAAGAGAAGTCTAGGTGTCTAAGCCTGGGGGCTCACCAAAACCCTGGCATGGGAACTGGGCATTCATATCTCAGAACGGACCTCAATAGGCTCTGAGGTGACAAGGTTTCACTGCACTTGTTTTCCTTTCAAGCTCTACCAGTATGTGTTGGAGGTGGTAGGGGGGCAGTCTTACACCTTCATTAGGTCTGCTTAGGACATCTTCTCCCTTCCTTCCCTGGTTGACCCTTCTAGCCGACTGGGGCTAAGAACACCACAGAGATACCGTCTCTCCAGGCAAGATCCAGCTCTTCCCTTTCTCTTGCAGAGCTGGCAGAAAAAGTAGGGAGCAAACATATCCCTTACTCACACTCATCCTCCTGTTGCTATCCAAGGAGGATACCAGTGATTGTCACTGGGTCTCAAGAACAAGAGATTGGCATCTCAAACAAATAGTATGCTGGTGGGTTCTCAGTCTGGAGCTGGGCCACCCCAGGGGGTCCCCTAAGCTGCCAATAGGCTCTGCTGAGCCCCCATTCCAGTCAGCCCAGCTTCTTACCACAGCCTATCCTTAGCCAGCTGGGCATTGTTTCTGACAGCTGCAGGAGATAATTAACATCTTTATACAACTATGCACTGGGGAAAGAACAGACAGACCTGGGTATGTATCCCAGCTTGCGTGCCTTTTAGGTATGCAGCTTGGGTAGGTCATTTCCCCTCATTGAGCCTCAGCTGGCTCGTTTATAAAACGGAAATAGTGATAGTACTTGCCTGCTAGGATGACTGTCAGGACCAAATGAGTTCACGGACATATAAAAGCCCCTGGCATCTCGTAGACATTCAAAAGCTTGTAGTTTTTTTCCCCCTTTCCCTTTCTTATTTCTTTCTTCTTTGGAGCCAGTTGGCCTCATCTTCTGGACCAGAGGCTTGTGGCTCAGGTTCCAACAACTTTTTCCAGAATCCATTTGAGTAGGAGTTTTGGCCCTGGGAATCCCTGTCTGTTGGTAGTAACTCCTTGTCTCCCATGGGCCAGCCTACCTGGTATCCTTGCTTTCCTCTCTAAGCACCTGCCTAGCTCAACAAGTCAGAAATTCAGGCCTCTCTGAACCCTCTTTTACGCCCAGGGACAAAAGGCTGGTTTGGCATCCCTGCCTACCTGTACAGATTCTGGTCTGTGCACCTGTAACCACAGGAATGCAGACATACGCATTTCCCTGGGACCTGCCAGGTCAGCACTAGAGAATGGTGCTTCCAGGGGCCCACTTGTGTCCAGACTCCCCAGAAGCAGAGGCTTCTCCTGGCTTTCAGCAAACACCTGCAGCTGGAATCTGTATGACTGAGAGAGGAGCTGGGAAGGCAGGTTTGGCCACAGAGGGACTTTTTAGTTAGAAAGTCCTGCCTGTCAACCTAGCTTCTTTATTTCTTACTGGTGTGACCCTGAGCTAGGGACTTTGCCTAGTCTGCAGGGAACATCACAGAGTAACAGCTGTGAATGGTGGAGACCACAAAAGAAGTTTTTCTAGGGCAAACTCCCACCCCTGATTCTGATCCTACACCCCCCACTGCCTCACACAGAAGAATGGGTATACCTCTTCCCTGAGGTACTGATGTCAGTACCTCAGGAGGGCCCTGATGCATACTCAAATGGCTTAGAAGCACACGCTCATGCTTACAATGTCTTTGGAGATCCTTCACCCTCCTTTGATCTCAGCTCCACGCACCATCTTCCCTTTCCTCACCCCCACCTCTACTACGTTCAGCAGACTCTTCTAGCCAGACCATGATACTGGGTGGGAGGCTGCTAGCCTCCCCTCCTCCCCTTACCTCTTCCTATCCCCCTCTTCAGAAGATACCAGTATATCCTTCCTGGAGGTTCCCGTTGCTATGGTGACTATAGTAGTCAGGCACCAGCCTGTGGGAAGGATGGGAAGTAGCCATGAAGACTGTGGGATGTGTGTGTCTGTGTGAGTGTGGATCTATGGGAGTGTGTGCATGCATACACACACATATCTACCCTAAGTGGGGAGGAGACAAGGGAGAAAAGGAGGAGAAAGAAAGCAGAGAGGGAAAGAAATGAGGGGAAAGGGGGCAGAAGAGATGATAAGATGAAAACGGGGCAGGAAGAAAAATGGGGATGAGGGAGGTGGAGTTGAGTGGGGTGTGAGGGATGCAAGGGGTGAGGGGCATGGAGGTGTCAAAGGAGAAAGGTGCAATGGCAAGGTGGTGAGGTGGGGAAGTCAGAAGAGAGGGGAGGATCTGGGGTAGGAGGTGGGAGACAGGGCAGGGGGGCTGACTGTTACAGAGGAGTGGGGTGGGCAGGGGTAAATGATCAGGCTGGGAGAGTGGAGGTAAGCTTGAGGAAGAGAAGAGTGTGGGTACAGGATAAGGGTTGGAGAAGGAGATGTGGGGTGTGGATTGGGCAAAGTCTAAGGTGATAAGTAGGAAATCGGACAGGTTGAGGGCCATTAGTGTATGGATGGGAGTGTTGGGTATGGACTAAAATGAGGGAGGATCATGGGGCTGAGAATGGGTCAGAATGCGGGTAAGGGGTCTTAGAAAGGTGTGTTTCAGCATGCAGCTACTTTGCCACTCGTAGCCTTAATCCATGATGTTCTTGTCTACCGATAAGCATTGCCTTTTCTCTGTCCTTGCTTTAGGATTCCCAATTCCTGCCCTTACGCAGAACTTCATGCTCCATCCTTAGTGAGGAGGAGGTAAGCTCCTGGGGATCTGGAAGCCCTTTCCCCAGGGCCAGCTTTGCTGCAGTTCCCAGGAGGCTGCTTATTGACTGCCTGTTCCTTCCTAAACTCCCAAACAAGGACCAGGGCACCTTTTCTGGCTTCAAGAGCCCTGGATCAGGGAGTATATCTATAAGGTAACATGTCCTGCCTAGCAGCCTGGGTGATAACAGGGACCAGTGGCCAACTTAGGGTTCCTGCCCTTTGCCCAGTGCCCTGGGCTCCCTCCTCTCAGTGCCCCTCATACCCAGGGTGAGCCAGAGAGTCCTGCTTGGCATGAAAGCTGTGGCAGGTGGGAGGAGAGAGGAAGGCAGTGAGGCAGAAACAGCTGCCAGCCAGAGTGGAGGAAAAGCAGGGCCCCAGCGGGTTCGGGCAGAGAGAAAGGCGCTGGCTCTGCCAAGCCCCCCTCCCAGTGCGTGAGCGTTGAGGCCCAGCCCTCCTCATCCAATGCTGCTGTTCGGGGAGCAGGCTCAGCTCATGGACTTAACGTATGGGCTGAAACAGACCTCAGAAGTCACCTGGTCCAAGCTCCCCCCATAATTTGCTGCCAGAGCCACCATAGCATTTCTGCCTAGGGGTTCACTTGTATCAGACCAGACCTTTGCTGGGAGCAAGAGCTTGCCTCCTCCTAAGACAGTCTGTTCCTTCTTTGGAAGAAAACTACTGAAGTGAGTGCCTCTCATGTGCCAGGCCTACACACTGTACAGATTTCTCACTAAAACTGACCTCACAGGTCTTTTCTGACATACTAGCCCCATTTTACAGATGAGAAAAGCAAGGTTCCATGATGAAGTCCCTAGCTCAGGGTCACACCAGTAAGAAATAAAAAAGCTAGGTTGGCAGGCAGGACTTTCTAACTAAAATGTCCCTCTGTGGCCAAGCAGGACATACTGCTTCTTTTGTACATGGACAACTCTTCTGAGGTATGAAGTCTGAGATCACATTTTCTGAGTCTCCTCTTCTCCAAGTCAAACTGCTCCTTTAACTCTTTCCAGGAAACTTGGGTTCCAGCCTCCTCCTCAACCTGGTCTCTGTGAGTGTGACCCAGAACTAGTCAAACAATCGCCTAGGCAGATGTGGGCCAATTCAGAATACAGCAGCACCATCACATCTTCTAGCACTACCTTTAGTGATCATTCTCAGTAAGAGCGGAGAAGGTCCTCCCCTTGAGCCTCCAGCCTCTCTAGGATGAAGAGCTGAGAGAAGAGGCCAAGAGCTTGCTCCCAGCTCCACCACTTCCCAAGTCTGAACATTCTGAATGGAGAGGAGGAAAGAGGTAGAGGTAGGGGAGAGGCAATGAGAAGCAGGCAGGGGTATGGCAGGATTGGGAGGATGGAGAGCAGGGGGCAAGGAATGAGGTGCTTTTCCAGTAACCCTAGGCAGGACCAGAGAAGGGCTAGGACGTGGGGGGTGCAAAGGGCATGGCCTCTGGAGCTAGGAGAGGCCAGGATGGGGATGGGCATTGGCTGCCTAAGCTAACATCGCCCTGCTGTGAAAGAGGAAGTCAGTCGCACATTAAGGAAATGTAGCAACTGGTACTAAATTGGGAGGTGTCATAGGCAGCAGTGAGGACAGGTATGATTCGTGGGGCCCTGTGTGGCCTGAAACAGGGGCAGACATCTCAGAGGGAGAGAACAGTTTCTGGGGCCACCCAGGAAGGGTATGACTGAAGCACACAGTATTAGGGCCAAGGGCACAAGGGGCCATAAGCCTCTAGAAACAGGCTCTGGGCTCAATTTCCATAAGTAGAGGAATCCTCCTCATCCTGGCCTGGGGCAGTGGGCTCTCCACTCAGAACTCTGAGGGTGGGTCCTTATCTCCCAGGGATCCTATCTGGAGTGGACAGGAGGGCTCAGAGTGTGAGAACAGGTTCAGGGATGGGCAAAGACCTGCAAGAGAGGTGGGGTAAGGGGCAGAGGAGAGAGAGGGCTGCAGGAAGGAGGGGAGCAGGGCTGTCTTTCCCCTTGTTGTCCATAATACAGAAATAATACAGGATTTGAGAGCCCTATGGGTCCAGGCCTCAGCTGAAGGAGAGAGCTTTGAAGAGAGGTAAGAAAGACAGGAAGAGAGCTGAGGAGCTGGCACTGCACTTCTGCCAGCACAGCAGGCAGCAAGAGA
Source organism: Pedetes capensis (assembly GCA_007922755.1). NCBI lineage: Eukaryota > Metazoa > Chordata > Mammalia > Rodentia > Pedetidae > Pedetes > Pedetes capensis. The sequence continues at coordinate 53,139 of VMDO01012017.1, read as the reverse complement.
GCAGGAGTTCGCTTGCTTACTCAAAGGAGAGAGAGACAAGGAGACAAAGGAGAGGCAGGAGGGCCTTGGGGAACTTGACAGGCGGCCATGGTGAAAGCATGGGCTTAGCACTAGATCATGAGGGTTGAAGACCTGGCACTCCTATTTATTGGCTGAGTGATCTTATGGCAAATTCCTTGGTGTCTCTCCACCTCAGTTTCCTCATCTGTCAAATAGGGATAATGGTGCTGGTATTATCAACCTTCCTGGGCAGCTATGATCTCATATGTGAAAGAAGTTGAAACCTCTAAGCAGTACATCAATGTCAGATGTTAAATTTTTATTACAAAATACTATTCACTACCCCTTCCCACTTAAATCTCACTAAAGACCCAGAATGTGAGCAAAGCAAGGATTATTTCTGTTTTACAAATGAGGAAATGAAAACTTAGAGTAGTGAAGTGACTTGCCCAAGGTGACACTGCTAACATGTTGTAGAGGTGATAAGGCCTCCTGAATCAGAGAGATGGGCTGTCTCCTACATCAAACTGCATGATAAAAAAAATCAATGTGAGGGATTATCATTTAGTGGGGGATTAGACAGAGCTTGGAGTCAACTCCTAACGTGGAGAAAATCCCATAGGAAAGTTGTGGTGTGGTGGTTCTCATTCATCCTGGTGACTGAGGTTAAAAAAAGAGCCAGGGATATGGTTGGGGGGGGCAGGCCACAAAAGACAGAAACCCTTTATTCTATCTGTTAGTGAACCATGTCCCTCTGCTCCCACGGAGAGTATGCATCTGTAGCAGACATAGAGGGTATGTGTCTCTATATGACAAAATGTGTCCTTCTTGTGACAGTACTTCCACCTGCGTGTCTCTGACACTAGGGGGAGGTGTGTGTGTGTGCGTGTGTGTGTGTGTGTGTGTGTGTGTGTGTGTGTGTGTGACATGGTGTTTGCTTCTATGACATGTTTGGGGATGTGACAACTTCTCTGTGTCTCTGTGTGACTTTGCCCAGGGTAGTAGTGGTGTATCTAGCCATGTATGTGTGTCTGTCTGTACACCTTTAAGAAGTGGAATATCTCATTTGGTAGTGTGAGTGAGGCAGTGAGTCAGCTGAGGCTGAGGGAGGCAGGAGACAGCTAGGTTACGAGAACAGGAAAAGGGAGAAGGAGAAAGTGAAGTCAGGATTAAAGAGCTACCTCTTTCCATCCTAATCCTCTGGAGCCCACCAGGAGTACCCAAACCTGCCGGAAGTCCCCAGCAGCCATGCTGGATGAAAAGAGGCACTTCCTGCCCCTTCTCACAGCCTTGGAGGGAGATGAGCTAGGCTAGGAGGCAACTGTCTCCCTCTCCAGCTCTTGGCCCCCAGCTCAAGAATGTGTGAAGCCACCACCCCACCTGGTCTCCTTGTCACTTGACCCTTTGACCTTGCTGTTTTCTTTCCTCTTTAAAGCAGGTCACCAGGACAGGGCAGTAGCATCAGTTACAAAATGCTTACAGCCCCCACCCACCTCCTGTTCAGAACCACCCAGCTGAGGGTCAAGAAGTTTTTCAACACTCAGCTTTTCCCTAGGCAGACCTGTTTTGCAGCTCGCTCGCTTTTCATTTCCTCTGGATGGCGGTGCCTAGCAGTCAGAAAACCAGCTTTTCCTCCACCACCACTCTGGGGCACTGGAGTTTTGTAATGCACCAACCTTCAGTGGCCCTTCCACAAGCTGCTGTGCCCTGTTCCCAGCTCTTTCCTCTGACTGAGGATAGCAGCCTGCAGCTTCCCTCCCTGAGAGAAGACAGGCACCCCTGGGCTCCAGCTGCCTAGGCTTTGGCCAGCCACTTCAGGTCATATAAGGTCAACAGTGTGGTGTGCCGTACCACTAGGAGTGCCCCTTCTCTCACCCACCAGCAGGAGCCAAAGGGTGAGGATTAGGTTGCCAAATATTCTTCCTCCCGCTTTTGGCCTTCCCCTCTGCACCAGCTAGTCCCAGGACTTTCAATTCAGGCCTAGGAAAGGAGCGGGGGCACGGCTGGCTGAAGATGGGGGCTGGGAGAACACAATCTCTCCTACCCCTTTGCCCTTGCATGCCCCCCTCGGCGGCCCACTTCCCTCACACAGCGGAAGGGCGCTAGGAAGTCCTCAGATGCCCAAAACCCAAATTAACAGAAGTTGGCCAGGTGATGACCTGACCTGAATCCCAGGACCCTTCTCTAGGGAGGGGTCCAGGGTGGTGCTTATAGTGCCACCAGGAGAACGGTGGGGGTGGTGGGATGAGAAGAAAGGGAGCCCTTTTTCCTCCTGGTCCCACCGCCACCGCCTCTGCCACCGCTGCCGCTGCTCAGGCTTAGCCAGTCAGCCGTAGTGGCTGCGGACGCCAATCCCTACCTTACAGCCTTTCGTGCAGGACCGGATTGAGTACTCTCCTGCCTGTAAGTATTTATGCAGCACGAGGTCGAACTCGTCATATTTTTCCTGAGCATGTCGGTCCAGTCGCTGGTATGCCTCGATACAGTTGCTACACGCCTCCCAGGCCCCGGAGCCCGGGCTGGCCACCACGGCCAGCAGGTCCCCCAGCAGGGTGTCCAGACTGCAGTCCAGGCTGTCGGGGCGGTCCATGCCCAGCAGCAAGTCCCAGACCGTGTAGGTGTCGCAAAAGGAGAGAGTGAAGTTCCGAAAGTGGCCTTTGAGCAAGTTTTTTTTGGCGGAAGGGAACTCGGCCGGGGCACGGGGGGGCGAGTCGGGGGGCCGGAGAGGGGGAGCCGGGGTAGTCGGTTCGAAAAGTCTCTGCAAAGATTCCAATTTGGTGCAAGCTGCGTCCAGCCCCGTGGGCTCTGGGACGCCGCCGCAGACGGGCCCAGGGCCGGCGGCGGGGGCGGCTTTGGTCAGGTTGCTGTATCGGGGGCTGCAGGTGCCCGAGGACACCCTGGGCTCACCGGGCGCTGGCGGTGGCAGGGGCAGCACCGCGCGAGGGGGCACCGGCTGCCGCTCGCGGCCAGCCCCCCAGGGCGGCCGCATGGCGCTGCTTAGCTCCCTGGCCCGGGGCCGGGCCCCCGCGCACAGCCACAGATGGTCAGCGAGCAGCACGGTGAAGAAGAGCAGGGACGCCAGGGACAGTCGCCATCGCTGCGCCCGCTCGGAGTCGGCGCAAGGTTTGTCGCTCGGCCTGGGAGCCCAGCAGCAGCAGCAACAGCAGAGAGTCAGCGCGGCGGCGTCTTTCCCGGGCCACATCCAAGCGCCCCTGAACATATTTCAGGGGGGTCCGGGCTGGAGGGAGGAGGCAGGCGCGAGGCCGGACGGCCGTCTCGGGCGTGCGGGCTGCGCGCCGCTCCGCGCTCTTCCGCGCCGTCCAGGCTCTACCTCGGGGGCTGCATGGTGAGGCAGGCCGGGGCCCCGCTCAGGCCGGAGGCGCGGGGCGCTCTCGTGCCGTCCCCGCGCCCCTTTGGCGCTCAGTCGCTGGGAGCCTGGGCGCCGCCGCCCGGCCCGCTAGGCGCTGCCCGGCGTCCCGGCGGGGGGCGGTGCGGGGCCCTGGGGCGGTGGCGGCTGCGGCGGCGGCGCCGCACTCCTCATACTGTCGGGCCCGCCGCTGCCCCCGGCTCCGCACCACTTCACTCTGCGCCGGCAGCCGCCCGGCTCACTCCGCGCCGGCCGTCTTGGCTCGGCGCTGCCCCGCGCCCCTCAGCGCCGCCGTGCGGGCCCCGCCACCGCGCTCCGCTCCGCTCCCCTCGCCCCGCGCGGCTCCTCTCCTGCCCGCTGCCCGCTCCGCGCCGCTCCCTGCCTCGCTCGCGCCTTCCTAGGCCGGTCGGCGGGTCCGCTGGCCGGCCCTTCGCCGCTCGCCGGGGCCGGTCCCGGGCCGGCTCCGCTCTGGCTCCGCACCCGCCGCTCCCGGAGTTCCGGCTCAGGCGGGCCACCTGGCTCCTGGCAGCGCCACAGGCGCCGGACGCGGACGCAGGGCTCTACTTAGTGCGCCTCTCGCTTCCGCCTCCCGTTCGCACCGCTGTGGCGGCCGCCCAGAGGCACGGCCCCGTGGCTCCCGCTGGCCATGCCCCCTTAGTCTGTCGCCATCTTCCGCTGTGCGGAGAACACCTTGAGAGCCCGTGTGCGAGTGTGTTTGGGGGGGAGCGGGGCGGAGAAAGAGGCACCGAGAGGAGGAGGGAGCGGGACTGGGGCCCCGACTGCGCCTGCGCCTGAGGTCTCCCCCCCCCCCCCCATCCAACACACACCCCAGCCCCCGCCGGCCGCAGCCTGTGCTGTTTGGGGATATTTCCAGTCCACCCCCAACTCCATTCACTTCAGCGCCTCCGTTCATCCGCCCGCTCCCCGCGTGCACACTCCACAAGCTAAGTCCCAGGCCCAGGCGCCCTGCCACCCCCACCAACCTGGGCGCCCGCCTCCCTCCCTTGGGCCGCCCCTCGTTCTCTCCCGAGGGCTAGGAGACTACTAAGGGTGATTCTTGGAGGCAAGAGGCATCTCTGGAGAGTCTCGCTGCCTCCCTGGGTCGCCTCCCCTGTCCCCGAGACTAAGAAACACTGGAGCCGGCTGCGGATCGGACCAGTCCCGTGTTCCTAACTCTGCTGTCGCCCTCACTGCCCAGCCCGAGGCCAAGGCGGCCCCTGGTGCTGAAGGACAGCTCCCAGTTTAGCAACAGCAGAAGACTGAGCGTGAAGAGCATCTTGCAGGGAGCAAGACAGTAGGCTAAGATGAGTAGTAGGAGTGGGGTGTCGCTTTTTGCCCTTAGAAAGATTTCCAGCAGCCTCCCCCCAAACCCCGTTTTAGCTTCCTAGCTCCCCCTACAGGCTGCTGAGAAAAGCTGAGGGAGAGTTAGGGAAGCTCTGCCACTGAGATGGAACCATGTGCTTGGGGCCCTCACAGAGTCACATGGCACTAGGAACTCAGACGTACAAACGTCCTGCCGCGCCACTAACCTTGTTTGGACTCCACAAAATTGCTTCTGTGGCCCACTTCCTTTCCTCACTCCCTCCTACTCCCTGTAACTCTCACTGTCTAGTTTTTAACTATTGTCAGGAAGGATTTGTTAATATTAAAAATAATAATAAAGAAAATTGCCTTTATGGAATGCATGCTATGTGCTAGATAATGCCCTAGGCACTTTGAATGCATTATTCATCTAATCTTCACAACGATTTTATAAGATAGGTACTATTGCTATCTTCATTTGCATGTGAGGAAACTGAGGTTTAGTGTGGTTAAAGGCCTAAGGTAACAGGTGCAGCCAAGATTGAAACCCAGGCATTCTGGCTCTCTAGAGCTCTCTAACACTCCAGTAAGGCCACAGAAGGATGAAAGGCAAAGACTTGTTTTTAAGGAAGTTACAGTTTATATGAGGAAAGCAGATATCTGTGTTGGCTAGTGGAAGGATTCATGGACTGGAGACTTGAGTTCAGGTAGCAGTTCCACCACCACTGAGCATGCTGGATGCCCTGAGAGAATGTTTTCCTTTTCTGAATCTTACTTGTCCTTTGAGTAACATGAGGGGATGCCAAGGGTTAAATGAGTGGGAATTGCTAGCACTACTCAGAAGTAGACTGGGGTGGGTGCACGAAAACTTTCTGGAAGAGGAGGAATTAGAGCTGGTACCTAAAGAAGTAGCAGAATTTGGGTGCATGGGTGGGAAGAGCATTCTAGATAAGAAGAATGTGGGTGCAAGTTTTCAGGTATGGGAAGCAGCCTTGTATGTTTGTGAGGCTGTGGGTATGACCGGTTAGCACTACTGATGGAGATAGTCTGTGGGGAAGGAGAAGATAAGACAAGAAGTAAAACTGTCAGGGATTTGGGAGGCCTGTTCATTCATTTATGCTCAAGCACTATGCTGGGGCCTCGCTAGGACACTGAGGTGAACCAGACATAGACTTGCCCTTGAGATACTTACTCATAGTTGAATTAGGGAGGCAGACATGTTAAAGAAGGAATTGCAACTTAATGCAATAGGGTATCAAGGAGAAGTCTTCCTTTCACAGAGAGAGGGACCAATCAACTCTGCTAGCTCCTCTCAGGTAATTTTGCCCACAGCCAGTTGAGTTGGAGCATTCATTCATTCATTCCTTTGGCAAAATTTATTGAGGCTCTATTGTGTTCTATGGGCTATACTAGGCATCAGTGATGTAGACGTGAGTAAAATATATGTCCTTGGACTGAGGGAGCTTAGTTGAGGTCTTAAAGGATGAGCGGAAACTGGCTAGACAGAAAGCAGAGAAATCGACATGTGAAGGATATCCCAAGAAGAGGGAAGTCATGTGTAAAGGCCCAGAAATAGAGCCAGGAAAAGCATATTCAGAAACCTGCAAAGTAGTTAATCATGACCAGGTGTTAAGTGGGAGCACTGCCAAAAAGGAGGCTGAGGATTTGGCAGGAGCCAAATCATCCAAGGGCCTGGGTGCCATGCTAAGTAATTTGGACTTCATCCCAAGGGTACTAGGAGCCATGGAAGAGGTTGAAAGGTTTTCAGGAGGAGAGGACAAGGCAAGATTTGGATTTTTAGAAGATTGACTTGGCTACAGCGTGGAGACTAGCATGGAGGGGGAAAGATGGGAGGCAGGGAGATTGGTTAGCAGTTTGGTTAGTAGTCCAGGTGAGAGGTGTTGAGGGCTGAACAAAGGCAGCAGCAGTGGGAATAGACAGAAGAAATACACATGGGAGGGAAATGAAAGAGTAGAGGAATTGAAGAGGGGAATTGAAAGGACCTAGGATTGGTCTAGATGTAAGGAACCAAGACAGGGCCAGAGGAAGGAGGGCGAAACCAAAGGGCTGTAGTTAGTAACACTGGCATGACTGTCCCTGCCCACCTACGATCTGTCTTTTCTGAGCTATTCTTTGTTTAGTCCTTGGAGGGTTCAGTGTTCTGTTTAACAAAGAAGGCTAATCACTTACAGATACCTAGTTTAGAGCTGATTGGCAGGGTCACAGTGATTGACACACTTGAGTACCAATGAAAGAGCAGCCTGCCAGGTCTAGGCTATCAGCTCTGAGCACCTCTGGAGCTTTCTGTGAAAAGTCACTCAGGCAAGACTCCCTCCCTCTCCCCCAGCACACACAAGGCGAAAAGTGTCTCACAAAGGTCCATTTATCACAGGAGCACAATATAACAATAACTTACCCACACAGTACTGGCTACACAGAAAGGAAAAGTGGTAGCACCCCAGCAGTCAGAGGAGGCTCTCATTCTCTTGCTCTAGATGACACAAGAAATTGGGGCGGGGGCAGGGAGAGCACTGGCCTCTAATCAGTACGTGGAGAAGAATAGCCAAGGTGAGGAGGGGGAATGGGGTGGCCAGCAGCTCCCTGCAACTTGTAGGCCCTGGCTAGCCTTCTTCCCAGCCCTTCCTCTCCACCTGCCCCCCCAGCAGAGGCTTGTGCCTGAGGATATAGGCGAGAGCCTCCTGAGGGGATTCACCATGCCCAGAAAGGGCACCCTCAAACTGGCCAAGACTAGGGAGACACTTGGAAGAGAGGGAGGAGGGAAGGGTTTTCCACAGTGAAATACAATTAGGAAGAAGACAAAGTGGGTGCTGTTTAAAGAGACCAGTGTGGACACACAGGGTTTTTTTTGTTAAGTATACATCTTTAAAAGTCACTGGTAGAAGATGGAAAGAAGGTCATGTAATTAAGGGTGAATGGAAGAACCAGTAAGAGCAGTGTCAGCATGGTGAAAAGGCAGCTTGAGCTGAAGCTTGTCAGTCTGCCTGTATCCTACCATGCAGCCCCTCCTCCCTTCACAGTTGGAGTAATTTTCCTCCTGTCTACAGGCTATACCTGTCCTAAGACAAAGAAGGATTCAAGTAGCCCTAGCCTGCCTGCTGGAACTCAGCCTCGGGTTGTCCCTTTGCTGCTGGTTTGAGTCTGATCTTAAGTTTCCATTGAGCCTCTTCCTCATTCCCCACTTCTGATCCCTGGCCTTCTGTCTCATGTCCTTTGTACAATTCTGTGACTGATCAACTGTCCCCTGGCAAGGCTTAAGCCCAGTTGTACTCTTCTTGTCTACAATCCAAGGAGGGAGTCCTGACTCTGAACCTCAACTCAGTAGCAGAGGACCACTAACAGACTCAGAAATACAATGGTTCTGACTGCCCACTGTATTTCCAAATGCCCTCTCCTGATTCCTACAGCCATGTTTGCCTATGCCAGTTAGGAACACTCATGGCTACAAATAATAGACTACAACTGGGGCTTAAACAGATAATGATTTATTTGTCTCATTCAACAAAAATTCCCTTGATAGACAGTCTAGGCCTGAGGTGGGAGTTCAGTGATACCCTTGAAACCCTGACTTTTGCTAGGCGTGGTGGTACATGCCTGTAGTCTGTTACTTGGGAGGCTGGGGCAGGAGAATCACGAGTTTAGGGCCAGCCTTGGCTACATAACAAAACCCTGTTAAAAAAAAGAGAGAGAGAGAGAGACCCTGGATTTTCATTTCCACTATCCTTAAGGTAAGTCTACAGCCATACCACCCTGGTGTCGGGACTTATCAGATCTCAGGAGCTAAGCAGGGTCAAATCTGGTTAGCCCTTGGATGGGAGACAGCCTGGGAATACCGGGTGCTGTAGGCTTGGGAGAAGGACCTGGCATCCCACTCCCCAAAACAGCCATTGAAAACCCTACAAATAGCAGAAAAGCACTGACAATAGTGCCAGGCGTGGCCCAATGTCAGATCCTGTTGCATTTGTTGTACATTAGGTTTCTATGGGAGCTGGGATTTAGCTCAGTTGGTAGAGTCCTGTGCTGCAGTCTCTGAGGTCCCGAGTTCGATTCTCAGCACCGCAAAAATGGGAGCAGGACCTGGCAATCCACTCCCAAGGCAATCCCGAAACAGTCAGCCATTGAAAACCCTATGAGGGTTGCCATGATTCGGATACTGACCGACGGCACCTAACAACAACAGCAAGGTTTCTATGAGCCTAACCCACTCGGCGGCACCTAACAACAACAACATCCTTAAGATAGGTTTTCATTCGCTTGCATTTTGCTCAGGTTCATAAGAGAACTGCTACAGCTCAGGACTTCATGGCTGTAGGCTAGACAGGAAGAAAGGAACAAGACAGGGGACAAGAAGGCCAAGGGCAAATGACACTAGAGAAGCTTTGCCTTATGCAGAATGGGGCACTCTCTCCAGTGAAAGGCACTTAACATTTACTTGACTAGAACTATATAATAGGGGCATGCTTAGCAGCAAAAGAAGCAGGGAAATCCAGTACCTTTGGTTGAGCATATTGCTGCTCTGAATAATGCTGGGATTCTGTAAGTAAGGAAAAAGAGGAAAATCCGTTGGGCAGGCAACTAGTTGCATCTGCCATGACTCTGAATCACGAATTGCTTACTTGAAGCATCTTTCCTTCATTACTAAAGTGTTCAGACACTGGGCTTTGATCACTGGACTTGACTTTCTCCTAGCAACTACAGCTGGATTTTTTCCTCTAGCACAGGATCGAAGAGACCTGCTTGGTTTTGCAACAGCATTTGTGAAAAAGACCTTGATTTGATTGTAAAGCCAATGTGAGCCAACAGAGTGATGATGCTGCCAAAAGAGGTAATTAGATTTTAGGCTGCATTAATAGAAGTATAGAACCAGAACAAGTGAAGTGATGGTTCTGCCATTCTCTACACTTGTCACATCCCACCAGGAGCACTGTGATCCATTCTGGACAGTCCATTTAAACTGGGATACAATGACGAAGTGCAGGGTGTCCAAAGGTGAGTTACTAGGCTTGTATGCCAGCAGCACCATCATATGGGAAACAGTGGAAAGCCCTGAATCTAGAGGTAAACAGACTCAGGGGAGAGCCCACATAGAGGAAGGTTCAGAAGTACTTATTCAGGTTAGAGTTCAAAGCCAGGGAGATTAGAACATGTAGGTTAGTATCAAGTGATTAAGTGGGAGGATGGGAGTGAATAAATCACAATAAAAATAAACACTTATATAATGCTTAACATGCACCAGGTGCTGTTCTGAGCATTTACATATATTAAGTCATTTATTGCTCTATGACAATAATTCTGTGCGGTGGGAGCTAGTATCTCCATTTTCCAGGTGAAGAAACTGAGGTACGAGCAGGTTAAATCACTTATTAGAGGTCATACAACTAGCAAGTGCCTGAGGTAGAACTTGAACACATGCAGTCTGGCTACAGAGTTCACACTCACCTCACCTCCTCTCAGAAGAAGGGTAGTGATTTCGGGGCAACTGCCTAGATTCACACACCAGATAACATTTTCCACTTTTAGATTGTTTGGGAGTTGTAGGCAGGTTGGGACAGATGGTGCTGAGAGATGGAGGGTGCCATTTTAAGACCTATAACCCTAGGGATTCTGCCTAGATATATTTTTTATTAGTAGTATTTTAATTGTACATGTTTATGGAGTATAGAGTGATAACTCAGTTCACATATACAGTGTGCAATTATCAAATCAGGATTCCTAACACTTCTATCCCTTTAAACGTTTTATAAAATTTTTTTGATAAACATGTAACTATAATTGTACATATTTATGAGATACAGTATGTTTGTTAATTGCATACAGTATAGTGGAATTCATTATGTGATTTTGATAAAATTGCATCCTATATTTTGCACTTTTACTCTTCTTCTTTACCTAACTATGTTGCTCCCCTTCCCCTTCTCGATTTTCCCATCACCCTCCCACTCCCACTAGACCTCTCCCCACTCATGATGGGCCCCATAATTTTCTGATCTTAGCTAAATACAATTGTATATATGTGTATATATATTTTTTCCCTTAACATAGATCTAGCTCCCACACATGAGTGAAAACATGGTACTTCTCTACTAGAATCTGGATTGTTTTGCTTAAAATGATACTGTCTACTTCCATCCATTTTGCTGCAAATAACACAGTTTCATTCTTCTTTACTGCTGAATAATATTCCATTGTGTATGTATACCACACTAAAAATATTTTCTTGATTTATTAATTTCTTTTCAAATTAGTTTTTTAATTGTACATATTTATAGGACACACAAGGGAGAAGGACCCGCCAGCCCACTCCCAATACGATCTCGAAACAATCTGCCATTGAAAACCCTATAAATAGCACAGAAACACTGACAATAGTGCCAAGTATGGCACAGTGTTAGGGAGTGTTTCATTCTGTTGTACATAAGGTCACTATGAGTTGGACCCACCTCCTCAACATCTAACAACAACAACAACATTGGATACAGAGTGATAATTCAGTCCATATATACAAAACATTTTGATTAACAAGTAATGATAATTGTATATATTTATGAGGTATAGTATGTTTTTTTTTTTGGATTTCCATAGAATTACATCCTGTATTTCCCACTTTTTACTCCTTTTTTATCCCTTTGTGTTATTTCTCCTCCATTTCCCACCTTCTCACTCCCACTAGTCCCCTCCTCCCATGTTGGATCCACTTATATTTTCCAATATTAGATATGTATCATTAAATATTTATATGTTTTTCTTTAAAGTAGATCTAACTTCCACATATGAGAGAGAACATGTGGAATTTCTCCTTTTGAGTCTGGCTTATTTTGCTTAGAATGATGATCTTCAGTTCCATCCACTTTGCTGCAAATGACATAATTCCATTCTTCTTCACTGCTGAATAATATTCTGTTGGGTATACATATCACATTTTTAATCCATTCATCTATTGATGGTCATCTGGGTTGATTCCATACCCTTGCAACTGTGAAAAGTGCTGCATTAAATATGGAATTGCAGGTGTCCCTGTGGTATGATGACTTATCTTCCTTTGGGTATATTCCTAGACATAGTATAGATGGATCATATGGTAGTTCTATTTTTAGTTTTCTGAGTAACCTCCATACTGATTTCCATAATAGCTGAACCAATTGACAGTACCACCAGAAGTATAAAATTGTTCCTTTCCCCTCACCACCCACATCCTCGCCAAAATTCATTGTTGTTTGTTTTGTTGATGTTAGCAATTCTGACCAGGGTGAGATGGGATCTCAGTGTAGTTTTGATTTGCATTTTCCTGGTGGCTAAGGATAGTAAAAAGTTTTTCATGTTTATTGACCATTTGTATTTCTTCTTTTTTGAACTATCTGTTCAGTCCCATTGCTTCACTTATTTATTGAAATATTTGTTATGTTGGTGTTTAATTTCTTGATTTCTTTGTATATCCTGGATATTAATCCTCTGTCAGATATATGACTCAAAGATTTTCTCCCACTCTGTGGTTTCTCCCATTACTCTATTGTTTCCTTTGCTGTGCAAAAGCTTTTTAATTTTATGTAATCCCATTTGTCAATTCTTGGTGCAGTTTCTTGAGCTACTAGAGTCTTGTTAAGAAAGTATTTGCCTGTGCCTATGTGTTGGAGTGTGTTCTCTACATTTGCTCCTAGTAGTTTTAAGGTTTCCTGTTTTATGTTGAGATCTCTGATCCATTTTGAGTTGATTTTCATACAGATCGAGAGATACAAGTCTACTTTCATTCTTCTACATATTGATATCCAGCTTTCCCAGCACCACTTGATGAAAACGGTATGTTTTTTTCCAGTGTACAACTTTGGCACATTCGTCAAAGATCAGGTGGCTGTAGATGCGTGGGTGTATATCTGGATCTTTTATTCTGTTCCATTGATCTTCTTGCCTGCTTCTGTGCCAGTACCAGGTTGTTTTTGCCACTATAGCCCTGTAGTATAGTTTGAAATCAGGTTACATGATACCTCCTGTACTACTCTCACTGTTTAGGATTGTTTTGCCTATATGAGGTCTTTTGTGCTTCCATATAAAATTTGGGATTGTTTTCTCTATTTCTGTGAAATATGTCATTGGAATTTTCATGGAGATTGCATTGAATTTTTAGATTACTTTTGATATACTACATTTTTAATCCACTTGTCTGATGATGGACATCTGAGCTAATTCCATATCCTTGTGATTATGAAGGGTACTGTAATAAACATTGCAGTGCAGGTGCCCTGTGGTATGCTGACTTAGATTTCTTTGAGTATGCACCCAGGAATGGTACAGCTAAATCATATGGTAGTTCTATTTTTAGTTTTCTGAGATATCACCATCCTTTGCTGTAAGGAAAATGAAAGTCAAAACTACACTGAGATTCCATCTCAACCCAGTCAGAATGGCTAGCACTGATAAAACACAACAACAAATGATGATCAGGATGTGGAGGAGAAAGGTGGGAGTGTAAACTAGTACAGCCATTATGGAAATCAGTATGGAGATCCTATCTAGGTATTTTGATACCTTCTCAGTCAAAACTCAGAGAAGTAAATGCCTATACTCTATCCCATCTTGGGCTTTCCCTGTCACTTTCAATTTCTAATATGAGGAATCCAACTTCATCCCCAGATAACTTATGGAGTGACCCCCATCCTTGGATCCATTCTACTCTTGGTCACAAAAGTACATAGATGGCCACCTCTGGGGTCACTGCTGCTCAAGAGCTTGTAGTGTACAGAGTCTTTCACCTACTGCAGCTGCCACCTGCTCTGGCCACTAGGCCCAGGCCCAGAGCCAACCTCCTCAAAGCTCTAGGACTAAACACATCTTCCCCATGTCAATGATAGTCATCAGTCATCTCCCAAAGTGGATGGCCCATCTCCATTCTCACATTGATTCACATACCGCTTTGTTCTTTTCTTCACTTAACCCAGCCCTCCAATTTTTCTCCTCCTCCCCAAGCCTCCTCTGGGTCTCTTAGCCAGCTGTTTCCTACTTGGCTTTCTCTATGCCTTTTACCTAACAGAAATATAGCTCTATCTGGAGGAATCAGCTTCCCTTGCATCCTTCTTATGAGAAAGCTGCTTGTTGCCTTTTCCAGTACCTTATGGTCAAGAGGTTCAGTAGTATCTTAGTTGCTTCTAATTGCTATTGCTGACCATTTGCTTTCCTCCCTCTTCCAAAAACTGCAGCACTTTTGAGTCTCATGCTTTGATATATCACTCAATCCTCATTGCTGTCAGGTATAGACCTCCTGATCCTATCCTTGGTGTTCTTCCAAATCCTCTGAATTTTGTTTCTCAAAGGGATGCATTGAAATCCTAACCCCCAAGTAACTATGAAGGGTCTTTATAGATTTGATCAAGTTAAAATGAGGTCATAGTAGGATAATGTGGGCACCAGTTCCATGATTAACAACCTTATAAGAAGAGAGAAATTTGAATACAGATAAACATACAGAGGGAAGACAGTCATGTAGCAACAGAGGCTAAGACTGTAGTGATGCAGCTGCAAGCAGCCACCAGAAACTAGGAGAAAATCATGGAAAAGATTCTCCCTCAAAGTGCCAAGAGAGAATCATACCAACACCTTTATTTAGGACTTCTGGCCTCCAGAGTTGTGATAGAATAAACTTCTGTTGTTTAACGGCACCCAGTTAATGGGAATTTGTGACAGCAGCCTTAAGAGAAGAATATATCCTATTTCCCAATGGAGACCCTGGTTTCTGTCTCACTAGTCTCCCCACTCACCACCACAAGGCCTGCCATCATCCAGGAAGATTTCTGTGTATAATTGATTATCCAGCTATCACCTGGGCCTCCTGGTTCTTAAACTTCCTCATGGCTTTTACTATACCTCAGCTACCTTCCTTCATTTCCACAAAATTGACCTGTTCCACTATAAGTCACCAATCTCAGTCAAGCCCTCAACATTGCTTCACAATCCTGCTAGGTACTAAATCTCATTAGTGCCTCTCACTATCTCAGATGACTACTTAAAACCTTCTCCACTCTTCTCAAACTTCTAACCTCTGTGTCCACCTCACTCTTAGCAGATAACCTTGTCATCTATTTCATGAGAAGTTCAAGTATCAGGCAAGGCCTCCTCTTCCTGTTACCATATCTACACATCAGTTCATCTATAGCCTCAATAGTATTTCCCTCCCACAACAATGGAAGAGGTATCACTTCTTCTCAGGGGACCATGTTTTCCACTGGCATTTTTATAGCCTATTCTTTCCCACCTTCTTTTACTGTCAAGTGTCCCATTTCTCTCAAATACATTAAACCTCTCTCTCTGAACTGGATACTGCTTTGTAGCCCATGAAATAGTGTCTCCTATTTTAAATAATTGTCTACACCCATGCTACCATGGCATCCGATTCTGTCAGATCTCAGAAGCTAAGCAGGGTAGATCCTGGTTAGTCCTTGGATAGGAGACCACCTGGGAATACTGGGTGCTATAGACTTGGGAGAAGGACCTGGCAGACCACTCCAGAAACAACCAGCCATTGAAAACTTTGTGAATAACAGAGAAGCACTGGCAATAGTACCAGGCATGTCACAATGTTGGGTAGTGTTTTGTTCTGTTGTACATAGGGTCACTGTGACTCGGACTTGACTCCACAGCACCTAACAACAATCTTAAAACAATATCCCCTTCAACTCTATACTCTAGATATCAATCTTTCTTTTCCCTTTCCAAATAAACTTCTCAAAAGAGTTATCTACCTTTACTTCTCAGCCTACTCCTGACACTTCTATTCTGTCACCACCATGAAGGTGATTTCACCAAGGTTACCAATGACCTTCAGTCACTAACTTCAAAAGATACTTTCAATCCTTATTTTACCTGAATCTCAGTGGCATTTTACATTATTGACCACTTGCTCTTTATCGAGACATTTTCTTCCATTAGCCTCCTTTCTATGTTTTTCTCCTACTACTCTGAGAACTTATTGGTATCCTTCAGGCCCATTTTTCTCTAAATGGCTTTTAAATATTGGAGTTCTTTAAGGCTGTCTTGTCTTCTCATTCTATACTCTTTCCCTAGAAGATTTTTTCCATGTCTTTGGTTTGTATCCAATGTTTATATCTTTACTTAGATGATTGAAGCACAACTCAAATTCAGTGCATCCAGGACCAAGTCTATGAGCCTCTCCCTTCAATGTGGTTCTCTACTAGTTTCCCTTTTGTCAGTTAATGGGAGCTCCAAGTATCAAGTTGTGCAACTCAGAAAACTAAGAGTTATCCTTGGTAGCCCCTATTCCTCATAGCCAACATGTCACTAAGTTTTCCATATTTTACTTTTTGAAAGCCTTTTAGTTCGTCTACATCTTTGTAGTTACACTGCCAGTCACAATCCTTGTCCACAATACTATCATCTCATCATTTCTAATTTTATCTATTGCAATATACTGGTCTCTCTGCACATCCACACTCTTCCCTTCCAATCACTTTTCTACATAGCAACAAAAGAGATGCTTTCAGAAGTTAAATATGATTATATTGTCATCTTGTACAAAAATTCTCCAATAATTTTCTATGACCTTTAAAAGGAAGAATTATTAATGTGGTCTACAAGGTCCTGTAAGATCTTACCCAAAGTTACTTCTCCAGCCTCAGCACATACCACTCTCTCCTCCATGCTTTATACCGCAGCCACATTTGCCGTCTTTGAGTTTCAAACATGTTGTGCCTCATCGACATTAGGGCCATTGGACATGCTGTTTTCTTTTCCTCGAGCACTCTTTCCACTCCCTACTTCCAACAACTTTGCCTGCTTACTCTTAATACTCAAATCTCAGTTCCTCCGTCATTTCCTCAGGGAAGATTTCCTTGACTCATTATTCCTGGTTAAGTCAGTTTCCTTCATTATATCTCTTACAGAACTGTCCTCTTTTCTTCATAGCACCTATGTTATTTATATCTTTGGCCTTATCTGTGTAATTACTTGGACAAGTACCATCTCTCCCACTGTACTCCAGACTCGGTAATAACAGGAACCATATCAGATTATGTTCCTCCTTCATTCTCTGGTGAAAAGCCCAGTGCCTGGAACATAATGCTCAGTATTTATTGAGTGAATGAATGAATTGATGAATAGATGCTTCAAGTGAGACTATCCCCACTCTATCACGAGGCTATGAAGGATTTACTCTAATGCATCTGCTAACATGATGTTTTAACACCAAACATGAGCCACAATATGTAGAGGCAGAATCAATTGCTCATAACTGCCTCCAGAGATACTAAATTTCCCTCAATGAAGATATTGTCCAGCATCTGTCAAGGCAGAATTTGAATGATTGCTTATGGTGATATAGCTCTCAGATGGATTAGATGATCTCTAAAGATTTTTTCATCCAAAGTTTTATGATTCTAGTTTTTGGTGCATAGAGAGGGTAGCTTTTTCAAAGAGGATTCAGAAATCCTATAGGGTAGAAAAGCCTTGCAAGAAGCCATTGAGGATCCTAGCCCTATGGAGATCACCTCATTCATTTCTTTCCCTCCCAACAGAAGCTTCTCTTCCAGTCCATGATGTGAAACATCATGTTTCCTACATTAAAATTTTCCATGTGGCCTATAATCCCAGGGGCTCTGGAGGCGGAGGCAGAGGTAGGAGGATTGCAAGTTCAAGACCAGAGGCAGTCTGCATAGTTTAGCAAGACTGTGTCTCAAAAAAGTTAAAAAATGGGCTGGAGGTGCAGCTCAGTGGTACATCACTTGAAAAGCATGCAAGCACAAGGCCCTAGGTTCAATCCCCAGTACCACAATAACAACTACAAAATTTCCATATGGTAGTGGTTGTTCAATTTCCAAATCTCTCTCTTTTCCAAGATTCACTGGAAATCTTATTTCTAATTTTCATCTTTCCTGAACTTAAAGCTATTTCTTTATACTTCTCATAACAAAGATAGTAGGATGGTGATCTATCTGTATCCGAAGAGTTTCTGTTAAGAGTTTACATTTGGTGCTTAGGGTCAAACTCAGGGCTTTCCACATGCTAGGTAAGTGCTCTACCACTGAGCTACACCCCCAGCCCACAATAAAATTTATTGTTTAGGGCTAAGTGTAAGTCCTCACATTTCATGGTACATAGAAATGAGGTGTTGTTTGTGGTAGAGTGAGCTCCCTGTTATTCTGTGTGTGGGCAACTCTTTGTATTTAGATGTTAAGGGTCCTGTAAGGCTGAAATGATGTCAGATTGCGTGGCTTGTAAATGTCATAGTCCTAGCCTTCAACATAGGGGATTGGTTCTCACCTGAACTGTGGAATAATAAATGGTATCAATCACAACTAGTCCTGATGATCACTTGGAAAAGAAATGTATTCCTCACAGAAGGAACCAGGGCTGGGAGGAGGGTTCTAGGAAGTTTGGGACTCTGGGTTCTGCAGTACCATCTGGGGAGGGTACTCCTCCTTCAAACCCTTGCTCCCTGACATTAGAGGTAAGAAGTGCCTGCTCTGTGAGCATGCACCAAGGACAGAGAGGGAAGGAGCTAGACGGCTGCTGCTTTGGAGCCCAGATGTAGTGCAGATAGAGCTTATGAGCCCCCAGAGAGAAGGTGGCTGTGGTTGGCTAGGAGACATGTGCTATGGAAGCTGGGCTGCTTGGGTATAGCATGGTCCTTTGCTTCTCTTAGAGTGTTTCACATAGTTCTTCATGCAGATGCTTCCTGCTTCCTGTGCTTTACCCATGGAAAACACAACCCTGGGTTTTGTGGCCATCTCAGGCAAGAGTGTTCAAGAGTGACGCAATTGCAAGGATATGGAATCAACCCACATATCCATTAACAGAGGATTGTATTTTTATAAATATGGTATATGTACACAATGTAATATTACTCAGCAGTGAAGAAGAATGAAGTTGGTCATTTTTAGCAAAATGGTTAGAACTAGAAAGCATCATTTTCAGCAAAATAACCCAGACTGAAAAAAAGAAATACCACATGTTCTCTCTCATATGTGGGAGCTAAATCTTCCTTAAAGGGCAAAAAATTTATACCCAGACACACATATGTACAATGCTACTCATCTGAGATTGAAAAATACAAATGGACCCAATAGGAAGGGGGAGGGGACTAGTGGCTGGGAGTGGACAATGGAATAAGGGGATGGGGGAGGAGGAACAATGTAGAGGGTAAAGAGGGAGAAAAAATGCAAAATATAGGATGCAACTCTATGAAAATAAAAAACCAATCATGGTTTAACCCATGGTTGCATATGACTATCATTACATGCTGATTAAAATTCTTTATTTTTTGTTTTTTGTTTATTTTTGTTCTATAAAATTTTTAAGGAGATGGAAATGTAAGAAATCCTGATTTGAGAGTTGCATAATGGATATGGGCTGGAATTTAGCTCAGTTGGTAGAGCACCACTCTGCAGTCTCTGAGGTCCTGAGTTCGATTCCCAGCACCGCAAAAATAGGAGAAGGACGTGGCAATCCACTCCCAAGGCAATCCTGAAACAATCAGCCATTGACAACCCTATAAGAGTTGCTATGAGTTGAACACGATTCGACAGCACCTAACAACAACAACAACAATAATGGATATATCAACTGAGTTATCTCTCTATATCCCACTAATATGTGTCATTAAAATACTAGTAAAAAAAAGAGAGTGACACATACCTGGGGCTTTCTATGTGGCCCCAGGGGCCATAAAAAAACAGGTAGAGCCCAACTTTGCAGCTCACTATGGGAACCCTGGGATGAAGAGCTCCCCCCTGTATGTGCTCCTCCTTAAAGTCCTCTTTACTCCAGTGTGGGAGCCCCTGTGTTCTCTTTTATGAAGAGAGCAACAGTGCTAAGATGAGAGTAGGGCCTTGGATCCTAAGGACAAGAGGAGATTCAAAGGATCCGAGCTGGAGGGGGACCACAGCCTGTTCTCCCCATGGTGATTCTCTCTTCACTACAATGGGATTCTCCTCTCAAGGGAAATGGCTTTTCTTCTTCACTGGATACTTCATCATGAGCCAACAAGAGACCTAGTCGTCTAGGCAGAGGTAGGTTTCCCAGCTGCTAGTGGGCAGAAGGAGCCCTTCTTCAGATCCTCTTCAGTCAGTCTCTAGGCAGGGCAAAGCCTTGGCTAAGAAGCTCCTGGTCTGGGATCTGGTACAGATGCTTATGAAGGCCAGAAAACCCCTCTCTTCAGCTCCTTTCTTCATCATGCCAGGGATGCTGCCTCATTGAGGCTGGTGAAAGGTAGGTCCAGGGAGCAAGAAAGGAGCTCTGTCCTCCATAATTCAATATGATATCACCATCAGCCTCATCCTCTGCCACTACCAGAAATGGGTATAGAAGGAAGCCTAGTGGAGGACTTAAGGCTACAGACCTGACCTGAGCACAAAAGTCTGTGTCACCTTGGATGCTGACCC
This sequence comes from Pedetes capensis, assembly GCA_007922755.1. Classification (NCBI taxonomy): domain Eukaryota; kingdom Metazoa; phylum Chordata; class Mammalia; order Rodentia; family Pedetidae; genus Pedetes; species Pedetes capensis. Next base: position 33,072 of record VMDO01012017.1, on the reverse strand, counting down.
ATGAATTCTCTGGAACTTTGGACCTAAAGAAGGCCTGGTTTATCTGGACTGAGGGACTTCTCTCTCAATGGCTCCAAGAATCTACTCCTCCACTGCTTCTGGGTGGGACAGAGGGCATACCCTGTTACATGCTACACTTTGGCTCTGTGGCTGTCCTCTCCCCTGGAGGATCTTTGGTCATGATCCATTGATCTTGCAATTACCTTTTTTACTTGGCCTTGCAGGGCCTACCTAGTCTATGGCTTTGGGAGCAGAGCATTTCTGAGTATAAGCAATCAAAGTTTGTTTCCCTTTTAGTAAAATGAGGTAAAAAGCTGCTTTAAAGGGTTGTTGTGTAGATTAAATGTCACAATGGCTCTAAAGTAGGCATGTCCAACCCAAAGCCCATGGGCCACATATGGCCAGGATAGTTAGTAATGAAACCAAACAAAATCTTTTAACTTGTGTTTTTTGTTTTGTTTTGTTTTGTTTTGTTCTTTTAGCATTTATTGTCTTTGTGACTCCAAGCATAGTTCTAGTTATGAAGTTCCAAAGCAATACTGTGCATGTTTACAGAATGATACCTCCTGCTTCTTTACAACATGCTGGGATGGTGCCATAGTATCAAATTCTAAACTTCAAATAACTGTCAAATAAATATGCCACAGTTAGTAACATGAGTTAGTTTACTACCATTGCCCGCTACTCAGTCAAGTATAATCAGGTTGAATTTGATGTGATTCAAAGCTGTTAGAAGCCATGAAGGGTGCATCAGAGATTGCATGAGTTTTTGGCAACTTGGTAAGTAGTATACAGCCATTGTCAATAAGATTTTTGAAAAACTAACTCAACCCATCTTCATCAGATCAAAGAATGTAGCCTTCGGTATGGATTGCAACTAAACATCAATAAAACAAAATCCTTACAGCTGGGTCAATATGCAACTTCAAAATAAAGGGAGAAAAGATTGAGGTTGTCCATGATTTTGCTTTAGTTGGTTCTATAATCAACATCCGTGGAAGTAGTAGTCAAGAAATCAAAAGATGTATTGCACTGGGAAAAGCAGTGGCAAAAAATCTCTTTAAAGTATTGAAAAGTAAAGATGTCACATGGAAGACGAAGGTATGCCTGATTCATGCCATGGTGTTTTCATTCATATCATATAGTTGTGAAAGCTGGACATTAAACAAGGAAGACAGGAAAAGAATTGATGCTTTTCAATTATGGTGCTGGAGACGATTATTGAATATACCATAGAATGCCAAAAGAACCAATAGATCTGTCCTAGAAGAAGTGCAACCAGAGTGCTCCTTGGAAGCAAGGATGGCTAGCTAGTCTGCATCTTACGTATATTGGACATGTAGTCAGGAGGGACCAATCCCTGGAGAAAGACAACATGTTTGGGAGAGTGGCAGGTCAATGAAAAAAAGGAAAATCCTTCACCAGATGGATTGACACAGCAACTGCAACAATGGGCTTAAACATAAATAAGATCTTGTTCCTGGCACAGAATTGGGGAGTGTTTTGTTCCACACTATATAGGGTGGCTATAAGTCTGACTCAATTCGATGGCACCTAACAACAACAACAACAATTCAACCCAGTTCTAGAGAGTGTAAAATTACCATCACAATGTTTACTTGAGAACTCACTAAGAATTGCAACTACTTCCATCAAACCAGACACTAGTAGATTAGTTTTGTAGATCAAGGTCAAAATTTCCCACTGAGGTTTTTAATTTTTTCAGTACTTGGAGACTGAACCCAGAAGCCTCACACATACTTTGCAAATACTCTACCACTGAACTGCACTCCCAACCCATTTTTTATTTTTTATTTTTAGTCAGGGTCTCACTAAGTTACACAGGCTGCCCCTGGCCTCAAACCTGAGATCTTCTAACCTCCACCGGCAGAGTTGCTGAGATTACAGGCATGCACCACCACGTGTGGCCCACCAGTTTTATACTGTTTTCATTTCCCTAAACTTTGTAATAAAAGTATATAAAAAGAAGCCCTTTATGTATATACACTAACTATATTAGATAATTTTTGTGTGGCCCAAGACAATTCCTTTTAGTCAAAGTAGCAGAGAAGCCAAAAGGTTGGACGTTCCTGGTCTAAATTGTCTTATATGTGGTTCTCAGTACATGTTGTTAGGTGCTATCAAGTTAAGTGCAACTCATAGCAACCCTCATAGAGTTTTCAATGGCTAATTGTTCCGAGATTACTTTGAGAGCAGATTGCCATGTCCTTCTCCCATTTTCGTGGTGCTGGGAATTGAACCTGGGTCCTCAGAGAGTGTAAAGCAGCGCTGTACCAACTGAGCTAAACCCAAGCCCCAGTACATATTTGTCCATGCTAAACTGCTCTTTGTAGGACAGAGTAAACACTCCATTATTCTTCTTTCCTGGTGTCCTTCTATTCTATTCTGTTGCCTGAGACACATTCATGGGCAGGTTATTATGTCTGGTTCTCTGGTGGGAGGAAACCCTCAGAGGAGACAATTTCTTATATCACAGAGGCTTGTGGGTTGAGTGCTTCTCCTCACCACCCAGGACGAACATCCTTAGAAGTACAGATTCTCATGCAGAGAAAGGGGGCTTGTGTGCCCTTGTTTTAGGTCTGGGTTGGGAGGACTGTATATGTGTCTTGTGTAGGACTTAGGGAAAAGTGATCGCCACCCTCAGGTTAAAGAAAGTAGAGAGAAGAACCCTAATGGGGCTGCCATCTAAGAAGGGAAGTAGGAGATACAGCCCAAACTCCAGCTCTCTGGAAACTTTGGAAACGGAGCCTTTGTCATTTTATGTTTATTTTGCTATAACAATTCACCAAACCTAGCATTTTCAATGTGTTGCTTCTGTTAGCTCTGTTTTGCTTTGCCTTGGTGGTGGTCAGTAGAGCCCTTTACCTGAGGATTGCCTTTGGATTTATTTTGGGGGGGGAATGTTAAGATGACTTTATCTCAGTCTAACCCAGGGAGATCTGTTCTCATACAAAGGGATAGAGTGTTAATGGTAACTTTAAGGAGAAAATGAAAGGACAGAGTCCCTGGGCCTGCAGGAAGGAAGCAAAGGAGGTGTCTGGGAGCTTAGAGGAAAACCAAGTGAGGCCTCCCCAGGACATTCCTCAGGGAAGCCAAGCACCATCAGTGGTTGATCTAAGCTTGTATCTGGGCTTGTTTATTACCATATATTCTCGAGTCTCATCTGCACCCTTTCAACAGCTTTAGAAGGCTAAAAATTCAGGTGCAGATTAGCACTGCTGGGATTGGATTCGCAGTCTAGAATTGGGACTCCATCTCACACGTGATTCTAATCCATACTTGATTTTTTTAGCCCACTAAAACTGTTAAAAGGGTGTGGATTAGATTCAAGAACATGCAGTATATCAGCTCAGTGGTCTCCAGAGTAGATGGTATCTCAGGCTCAGATATGTCAGTTAACAGGCTCTTTTTCTTCTGAAGTCTGAGCTCACTTTTAGACTCCCTGCTTTAGGAGTGATTCTGGCTTTGCAAAATGCAGATAGAAAAAGTCTTCTGAATCAAGCTAGCACTGGTTACCAGCCTCATCCTCCACCCCAAGAAATCACTGGTGATTCACCTTTCTGGTATATCCAGGGAAAGAATGAAACTCTTCCAAGAATCCTTGAATTATATCCTTACAATATCTGGATACCTTAAATTCATGGACCATAAAAGGAAGAAGGTGGCTTTTCCAGGCCAGATAGTCCAGCAATGGGGGACATAGGAAAAAAGTCATTGCTGGGGTGATGTAGGGCAGAGGCTGAGGCAGCTCTTCTGAGCACTTCTAGGCTGAGAGAATTCAGCCTAGAATATCAAAAGTTGAAAACATATATCAATGTGACAGTCATTTAGGAAGGGAGATATCTCTGTGCACAGACACAGTAAGGACTGGACAAAATAATATGCAAGTATCTGCCTCTTCCCTTACTATGGATTTCTCTATTGTGGCATTTTGGTCTCCAAGGCTGCTCTACTGTCCTGGAACCTTTCCTTTACTTGGACTTCTCTGGCTGCTCTTTAAACCACACTTCCCCTCATTGGGCCAGGTCCACACTGATCTGTAAGGAAGTGATGCTGGCATGGTATTGAGCTGACTTTAGACATGACTTGGTGCACAGATCCAAACATTCAAAACTCAGGGGTTCTTAATCTAGGCTCAGGGTTCTGTAAATTGGCCTCTGCTGCCCCCCCATGGCAACTGAGGTTAATTTTCTTCACCCTAGGTGACTTCTGAAAGAAAGGCTGTCAGACTCCCAAATTTCTGGCCACTTTCCCCAGTTATGTATATCTTCTTGTCCACCAAAGTCCTTCAAAGAACATGAGTTTGTCTTGGGGAAGGGGCAGGACACAACTCAGTCAAGTCTCAACTAGTGAGTTGAGGCCATAACTGGTAGGGGCTGTCACCCTCTTTGGCATGCATCCAGACTTCGCATCTCAGAGTTCTTCTGAGGGTGGGGGAAGTGAACAGAGAAAGGAGACAGTTTCAAAGCACTGGAAATGGAATTATTTCTCATTTATTGTGCTCATGTTCCAAATATCCAGCCTGAAACACCTAAGATACTCAAGCACCCATCTCAAAGAGATTATGATCCTTCACAAATGTGCCTCAAGTTAACCCAGAAACTATGACTCAGATTCTACTCCTCTTTGGTGGCTCAGACAAGTCAGATGTAGCACAGAGTCCAGTGGGCCCACATTCCACCCTGTGATCCCTGTTCACCTTTGGACTTTAGGTCATAGATGGAAGAACAAGCGGGATCTTGATCAGATACAAGAAATGTAGGTTCCCTCCACCCTCACTAGACCCCAGGGAAATTCCCATTGCTCTCAGAGATTACCACTATATCTGTCAGGTCAGAGAAGGAGAATCCAAGGCAAACTTGATGGCCTAGGTAGTGATGAGAAGCAAAGCTTGGAGGGTGTATGCCTCTCTGAGCATGAAAACTGGTGGAGTGAAGATTCTACCAGCATCTCCCTGGCCAACTTAAGAATCCAGTGGAAAGATGCCTCCTAAGTATAGACCTAGCAACTCTCATCTTGGGCTCCATGGTCAGCTCTCAACATGCTAGCAAACTGCTGCTCATCGTCATTTCTTTCTTTGGTTATCCTTTGTATACTTCTTTCTGTATTTGAGACCTCAATCCTATTCCAGAGGCAGAGCAACACTTATCCAGGGGCTAAGTTAGAAATTTGGGAGTCATAATTGACTTCCTATGGGCACTTTACATGTACATATCATTGTATGGATACACAACACTTTATTTATCTGTCAGTTAATGGACATTGAGTTGTTTCTGTCTTTGGGATAACATGAATAATGCTGCTATGAATATTGATATATAGGTTTTTCCATGGATATATGTTTTTATTTCTCCTGGGTACATAAATACCTAGGACCAGAATTGCTAGATCATATGGTAACTGTAACTTTTTGAGGAACTGCCAAATTCTTTTTCAAGTGGCTGCACCTTTGTGCATTCCCACTAGCAGCATATCAAGTTTTGATTTCTCCCCATTCTCACCAACACTTGTTATTATCTTTTTGATTATAGCCATCCTACTTGGTGTGAAGTAGTATCTTACTGTTATTTTGAACTTTATTCACTTTTTTAATACTAAAGATTATTTCATTGTATGAACATGCTGCAATTTACCCATTCTCTTGTTAATGGATATTTTTTAAACATTTCTAATTCAAGGCTGTTATGAATAAGGGTACTGTAAACACTATTGCAGAAGTCTTTTGTGGATATATGTTTCTCTATCTTTGGGATAAACACACCAGAGTAGAATTGCTGGGTCGTAGAGTAGGTATAGTTTAACTTTAAAAGAAAATTCAAAACTCTTCATCAAAGAGTTGTAACTGCCTGCTATGTAGGAAAGATCCAGATGTTTCATATTTTCCCTAATATTTGGTATTATTAAATTTTTCATCAATGTTCTGGTTGTTATATAACTTTATCTTGTGGCTTTAGTTTGCATTTCTCAAAAGACTAAAGATGCTTAACACCTTTCATCTGTTTATTGCCCATTTATGTATGTTCTTTTGTCAAGTTTCTGTTCAAGTTCTTTGCCCATTTAAAATAATTGGTTCAATTGTCTTTTTGCTAATGATTTCTATAATAGGTTTCTCAATACTAGTACTAATGATACTGGGGCCAGGTAATGTTTGTTGTGGGGGGCTGTCTTGTCCGTTGTATGATATTTAGCAGCATCCCTGACACTACACACTAGGAACAATTAGAATGCCCTCTCCACTTGTGAAAATCAAATATGTCTCCAGACATTGTCAGCTGTCCCCAGAGGACAAAAATCAACCCATTGAAAACTACTGGTTTATAGGGATCCTTTATATATTCAGAATAAAAATCTATTGTCAGATATATTTGTTGTGAACATTTTATTCCAACTTGTGGCACACTTTAAGTACAAGTTATTCATTTTTCCTTTATGTTTAGGACAAAACATAACAATAAAATTTCTTTTATATTTAGAACCTAACCTAGGACAAGAGCCAAAGCACTTGTAGTGGGATGCCTCTTCCTACCTGTATTGACTGCTACCTGATATGAAAAGGAATCTCGGGCTGAGTGGAGAGAATGCTTCCTGGTCAGGTGATTCTTAGAGCAGGATCCCCCTGTATGTAGGAAACAGATTGTATTTCCAGATCCAGATATCCCATTCAACGAGATTTTCCCTGTTGGTGCCCTTGAGCTACCCCACTTCATGTCTCTGAGTGAGGCAGACAAGTCTCAGGAACATGAGTACAAATAGGTTTCCAACTCCAACTTATTGGTACCCCCTGCGGGTGCTGTCTAATCACCCATTGTATTTCTCTGGGAAAAGAGAATCTTTGGCCTGGTATGCAAGAAGTTTCTTCTTGTCACTTATTATCTAAGGGAATTCCCATTAATTCCTCTTGACAATGTTGCCAAGTTCTCCTAGAGTTGGGGCTCCTGCTCCATCTAGGAGGAAAATGAATCTACACGGTTGAGGTCAGTTACTGATAGGCCTAGGTCAACTTCTTTTGAGTGGGAGATTGTTAGATGTCTGGCTGATATGTCTTTCCTTAAGTCCTTGGATCCCTATCCAGTTCACCATCCTCTTTCCACCTTGCAGAGCTCTCTTTTGGTTGCCTCTGGTGTCATTTCTAGGATTATAGATACAATCAGCAGGGAGAGCAGGGATGAGTGAGTTTATACCATCATGCTTGTACTGGAAGTCTAGATAATTTTTTTAAAGAATCATTAGTTTTTTTAGAAATAAAAATATAATAATTGATTTTAAAATTTCAATAGACCAGTTAAATTGCAAATTAGACAAAAATAAACAGAGAATTAGTGATCTGGAAGGTAGATCTGAAGAAACTGCTTAGAATACAGCATAGTAAGAAAGGGAACAGGAATTATAAATGAGAAATTTTAAAATAGTAAAGCATAAGCAAATATAATTGCATTTCTAAATGGACAAAATGCAGAGAATGAGAGGGAAACAAGACCCAAAACATAATGGCTGATTTTCTTTTATTCAGGAAAGGCCTTAATCCTTACTCTCAGGGACTATAATAAATCTAAGGCAGGATGTGTTAGCTTCCTGTCACTCTGAAAAATAACCTAATAAAATCAACTTCATGGAGAAAAAGTTTATTTTGGCTCATGGTTTCAGATGCGTCAGTCCATGATTGTTTGGCTCCATTTCTTTGGGGCTGTGGCAAGGCAGAAAATCATGGCAGGGAGAATGTAGCAGAACAAAGCTGCTCACCTCATAGTGCCAGGAAACAAAGCAAGAGAGAGACAGGAAGGAGATGACATCCCAATATTCATTTCAAGGGCACACCCCCAGGGACCTAACTTGCTTCTACTATGCCCCACCTCCTAAAAGATCCACCATGTCCCAGTAGTACCACAGGCTGACAACCAAGACTTCAACACATGGGCCTTTGGGGGGGCATTTACTATTTGAACTACAACACAGGACACATATAAAGAAAACTTCATTTAGACATATTGTGGTAAAAAGGTGGAGAGTATCTAAAAAGGTGCCAGACAGAAATGATGATGAAAACAAATGTAATTGGATAAAATACACCAATTAAAGTACTGAAATTACTCATTGATTTTTTTCAAAATTCAGTTATATATTGCTACAAAAGACTTAAGTAAAATATAGACCATATTCTTTGATTACTGTGCAATTGTGGAGAGAGAGAGAGAGAGAGAGAGAGAGAGAAGAAAGAAGGAGGAAGAAGAAGAGGAGGAGGAGGAGGAAGAAAAGGAGGAGGAGGAGGACAGGGAGGAAGAAGAAACAAAAATATATATCTATATATGTTGTTGTTGTTAGGTGCTGTCAAATTGTGTCTGACTCATGGCGACCCTCACAGGGTTTTCAAGGGCTGATTGTTTCAGGATTGCCTCGGGAGTGGATTGTCACATCCTTCTTCCATTTTGGCAGTACTGGGAATCAAAACCAGGACCTCAGAGACTGAAGAACATTGCTCTACCAACTGAGCTAAATCCCAACCCCATATGTATACATAGAATTATAAAAATACAAGTTTGGTTACTTCATGAGTCAAAGAAGGAAACAGTGTAAAGTATAAAATATTTATAACTGAATGCTAATAAAAATACCTCACATCAAATCTTTGGGGTGCAGCAAATGAAGATTGTACTTACAGAGAAATTTGTAGTTTTAAATACTGTTATTAGGAAAAAGAAAGAATGAGCACTTATACATGCAGTGTTCACCATAAGAAGTTGTTGTTTTTAGGTGTCGTCGAGTCATGTCCAACTCAAAGCGACCCTCATAGTGTTTTCAATGGTTGACTGTTTTGGGAATGCGTCAGGAGTGGATTGCTACATTCTTCTTCCATTTTTGCAGTGCTGAGAATCAAACTTAGGACCTCAGGGACTGCAGAGCAGTACTCTACCAACTGAGCTAAATCCTAGCCCCTTTAAAAAGTTAGAAAAGGAATACTAAAATAAACCCAAGGAAAGTTGTTGTGTTGTTGTTAGGTGCCGTCGAGTTGAGTCCGACTCATAGCAACCCTATGTACAGCAGATTGAAACACTTGCTGATTCTGTGCCAGGAAAACCATCTTATTTATGTTTAAGCCTATTGTTGCAGACACTGTGTCAATCCATCTGGTGGAGGGTTTTCCTCTTTTGCATTGACCTGCCACTCTCCCAAACATGATGTCCTTCTCCAGGGATGAATCTCTCCTAACTACATGTCTGAAATATGTAAGATGCAGTCTGGCCATTCTGGCTTCCAAGGAGCACTCTGGTTGCACTTCTTCTAGGACAGATTTGTTGGTTCTTTTGGCAGTCCATGGTATGTTCAATAGATGTCTCCAGCACCACAATTCAAAAGCATCAATTCCTTTTCTGTCTCCCTTGTTCAATGTCCAGCTTTCACAACCATATGGTGTGACTGAAAATACCATGGCATGAGTCTTCAATGTGACATCTTTGCTTTTCAATACTCTAAAGAGATCTTTTGCCACAGCTTTTCCTATAGCAATGCGTCTTTTGATTTCTTGACTGCTGCTTCCACAGGTGTTGATTATAGAGCCAAGCAAAGCAAAATCTTGGACAACCTCAATCTTTTCACCATTTATTGTGAAGATGCGTGCTGACCCAGTCGTAAGGATTTTTGTTTTGTTGATGTTTAGTCATAACCCATATTGAAGGCTATGATCTTTGATGTTAATCAGCAAATGTTTTAAATCTTCTTCACTTTCAGCAAGGAGAATTGTGTCATATACATAACACAGGTTGTTAATAAGTCTTCCTCCAATCTTGATGTTGTGTTCTTCCTCATAAAGTCCAGCTTCTCAGATTATTTGCTCAGCGTATAAATTGAAGAGATAGGGTGAAAGTATGCAGCCCTGATGTACACCTTTCTCAACTTTAAACCACTCAGTGTTTCCTTGTTCTATTTGAACAACAGCCTCCTGGTTCATGTGCAGATTTCTCATGAGCACAATTAGGTGTTCTGGTATTCCCATTTTCTGAAGTGTTATCCATAATTTGTTATGATCCACACAATCAAATGCCTTTGCATAGTCAATAAAACATAGATAGACATCTTTCTGATATTCTCTGCTTTCAACTAATATCCGCCTGACATCAGCAATGATGTCCCTGGTTCCCCTCCCTCTTCTGAATCCCGCTTGATTTTCCGGTAATTCCCTGTCTATATACTGCTGCAGTTGCTTCTGAATGATCTTTAGTAGAATTATGCTGCTGTGTGATATTAATGATATTGTCCAATAATTTGCACATTCAGTTGGATCCCCTTTTTTGGAATAGGCTCATATATGGATCTCTTCCAGTCAGTTGGCCAAGTAGCTGTTTCCCAAATCTGTTGGCATAAACATGTTAACACCTCCAGTGATGCATCTGTTTGTTGAAACATCTCTATCGGTATACCATGAATTCCTGGAGCCTTGTGTTTCGCTAGTTCTTTCGAGGCAGCTTCCACTTCATCCTTCAACACCATTGGTTCCTCTTCATATGCAACCTCTTTGAATGGCTGGTCATCTACCAATTCTTTCTTGTATAATGACTCTGTGTATTCTTCTCATCTTCTTTTGATGTTTCCTGCATCATTTAATATTTTCCCTGTAGAATCTTTCACTACTGCCACTTGAGGCTTGAATTTTTTCTTCACTTCCTTAAACTTGAGAAACACAGAGCGTGTTCTTCCCATTTGGTTTTCTGCCTCCAGCTCCTTGCACATGTCATTATAATATTTGGTTTTGTCTTCTTGAGCTGCCTTCTGAAATCTTCTGTTTAGTTCCTTAACTTCATCATGTCTTCCTTTTACTTTGGCTGCTTGACATTCAAGGGCAAGTTCTACTGTCTCTTTTGACATGTAATTTGGTCTTTTCTTTTCTTCTTGTCTTTTTAAGAACTTTTTGCTTCTTTCTTGAATGATATTTTTTATGTCATGCCACAGCTCTTCTGGTCTCCTGCCATTTGTGTCTCATGCATAAAACCTATTTTTGAGGTGGTCTCTGAACTCAGGTGGGATATACTCAAGGTCATACCGTGGCTCTTGTATACTTGTCCTGATTTTCTTCAGCTTCAGTTTGAACTTGCATATGAGAAGTTGATGGTCTGATCCATAGTCAGCACCTGGCCTTGTTTTGACATTTTATATAGAGCTTTTCCATCATCTCTTTCCACATATGTAGCCAATTTGATTCCTATATGTTCCATCTGGTGAAGTCCATGTGTATAGTCTCTGTTTATGATGTTGAAAAAATGTATTTGTAATGAAAAGGTCATTGGTCTGACAAAATTCTGTCATGTGATCTCCAGCTTCATTTCTGTCATCAAGACCATATTTTCCAACTACTGAGCCTTCTTGTTTGTTTCCAACCTTTGCATTCCAGTCACCAGTGATTATCAGTATGTATTGATGGTATGTTTGATCTATTTCAGATTGTAGAAGCTGATAGAAGTCTTCCCTTTCTTCATTTGTGGCCTTAATGGTGGGTGCATAAATTTGAATAATAGTCACATTAACTGGCCTTCCTTGTAGCTGTATGGATATTATTCTATCACTGACAACATTGTATTTCAGGACAGATCTTGAAATGTCTTTTTTGATGATGAATGCCACCCCATCTCTCTTTAGTTTATCATTCCCAGCATAGTAGACCATATGATTGTCTGACTCAAAATGGCCTATGCCGGTCCATTTTAGCTCACTGATGCCTAGAATGTCAATGTTTATATGCTCCATTTCTCTTTTAATGATTTCTAATTTTCCTAGGTTCATACTGCATACATTCCATGTTCCAATTATTAATGGATGTTTACAGTTGTTTCTCCTCATTTTGAGCCATGCCACATCAGCAATTGGAGGTCCCTGGGGCTTTACTCCATTTCCGTTATCACAGTAGACTCTACTTTGAGGAGGCAACTCTTCCCCAGTAGTCTTTTGAGTGCCTTCCAATCTGGGGGGGCTTTTCCTGCACTATATCTGACAGTGTTTCTTTGCTATTCATAGGGTTTTCAATGGCTAGTTGTTTCAGGAATGGCTCACCAGGTCCTACTCCCTAGTCTGTCTTAGTCTGGAAGCTCAGCTGAAAATCTGTCCACCATGGGTAACCTTGCTCATATCTGAGGTACCAGTGGCAGAGCTCTCAGCCTCATCGCAACACACAAGCCCCCACACCCATGAAACTGACAGACGTGTGGGGGAAGGAAAGTAGAAGTAAGGAAATAACAAACATAGGAGTTGAAACCGTTAAAACAGAAACAGAAGCTATAATAGACAAGATTTAAGAAATCCTCAAATTGCTATTTTAAAAAGTTGGTTCTTTGAAAGTAGATAAACCTTTGAAAACACTAATAAATTAATACAGAGAGAAGGTAAAAAATAATGAAAGAGTGATTTCATTCAGAATAAGTTATTACCATGAAGACTGAGTATAGTGCTGTATACTTGTAGTCCAAGCACTCTAGAAGCAGGGAGATCATAAGCCCAGCCTGGGCTTCACAGTGAGTCCAATACCAACCTGTCTCAAAAATAAATAAATAAATTGATAAAAATTAATGTTATCACTATGAGCTATTTTATGCTGATAAATCTGAAATTTTAAACAAAATGGAAAAGATTCTGTGCCAATATAATTTTTATTAGTATTCAATTATACATATTGCATATTGAAAGTCAATTTTATCTTCACATAAGCTTTGCATTTTTTTCTGTTAAATTTTTATACCTAGGTAACCTATGCTTGGCATTGCTGTTGTCAATTGAATACATTCTCATCATTATATTTTTTGATCTTTATTATTGGTATATATGAGACTATGGAGGCAAGGATAAGTAAGTTGGCACAAATATGGGTATGTGCATTAAATGCACACACATATTCACATTACATTGACACAGAGACCTACAAGAGTTGGAGGCTACTTTGTCCCCATAGGATCCAAGATTCTGTGACTTATTCTCCTGAGCATATTTCTCTAGCTAAGGGGAATTATCTCAAGTAGGAAAGGGAACAATTAGCAATCAAGAGTACCAGTGCAGTGTTTAAGAAAAAGCGCTCCCAGGTCAGACTGCCTGTGATCAAATTCAAGCTCTACCACTTCCCAAATGTGTCATTGGACAAATAACTTGATATCTCTATGCTACAGTTCCTGCATATGTAAAATAAGTGTGCTAATAATAGCACTTACCTCATAGGATTGTTGTCCAAATTACACAAACTAACAAAGACAAAGCATTCAGAACACTGCTTTTGAGCTGGGCATGATGGTGAATGCCTGTAATCCTAGCAATTGGAAGGCAAAAACAGGAAGATCTCAAGCTTGAGGCCAGCTACATAGGGATCTCCAAGACAGCTTGGGCTACAGAGAGATTCTGTCTCAAAAAACAAAATCAAACATCATAACTAAAAACCCAGGGCCTTGGAATAGTTGTTGTTGTTAGGTGCCCTCAAGTTGGTGTTCAGCTCATAGTGACCCTATGTACAACAGGCAAAACACTATTGTCAGAGCTTCTCTGCTATTCATAGGGTTTCAATGGCAGATTGATTTTTGGGAGTGGGCAGCCGGGTCCTTCTCCCAAGCCTACAGTATCTGGAGTTCCCAGGTGGTCTCCCTTCCAAGTACTAACCAGGCCAGACCATGCCTAGGAATATAAATTTAACAAAAGAGTGCACAATTCATGTGGAGAAAAGTATAAAACTCTATTTAGGCATATAAATGAAGATTTTTTTCTTAGCTGGGGATCAAACCTGAGACTTCATGTATGCTAGGTAAGTTCATCAGGAAAATCAGTCTATAGTTATCTTTCTTTGAAGAGTCCATTTCCAATTTTGGTATCAGGGTGATATTGGCTTCATAGAATGAGTTTGGAAGTATCCCTTCCTTTTCTATTTAATGAAATAATTTGAGGAGAATAGGTATTAATTCTTCTTTGAAGATTTAATAGAATTCAGCTGTGAACCCATCAGGACTTGGGCTTTCCTTTGTTGGGAGGTTTTTTATTGCTGTCTCTAATTAGGTGAATGTACTATGTCTGTTTAATTTGCTTGTGTCCTCTGGACTTAATTTTGATAATTCATATGTGTTATGGAATTTATTCCTTTCTTCTGTATTTTTGTTTTGGGGGAAGTACAGTTTCTCAAAGTAGTCTCGGATAATCATCTGGATTTTGTTGGTATCTATCACTATGTACCCTTTGTCATCTCCGATTCTTTTAATTTGGGCCTTTTCTTTCTTTCTTTTGGTGAGTCAGACTAAAGGAGTGTCAATTTTGTTGACCTTTCTGAAGAATCAGCTCTTGGTTTTATTAACTCTTATATTATCCTTTTAGTTTTCAATTGCTTAATTTCTGTCTTGATCTTGAAATTTTCTTTCTATGTACCCTTTTTGGGATTGGCTTGTTTTTGGCCTTCTAGTGCTGTAAGGCTGGGATTTAGCTCAGTGGGTAGAGCACTGCGTTGCAGTCTCTGAGGCCCCGAGTTCAATTCCCAGCACTGCAAAAATGGGAGAAGGGCCTGGCAATCCACTCCCAAGGCAATCCCGAAACACTTAGCCATTGAAAACCCTATGAGGGTTGCTGAGTCGGATACCGACTTGACGGCACCTAACAACAACAACAGTGTTGTAAGGTGTGTCATTAAGTTATTTAATTGGGCCTTCCCTAACTTATTGATGAAGGCACTCATGACTATGAACTTCCCTTTTAGAACTGCATTTGCTATATACCAAAAATCAATGTAAGATGTATTTTCATCCTCATTTGATTGCAGGAATACTTAAATTTCCTCTCTGATTTCTTCAATGACCCATTGATCACTCAGAAATGTGTTATTAGGCTCCATGTATTTGTAACATTTCTGCAATTTTTCTTGATTTTAAGATTTAGTTTTACTCCATTGTGATCTGATAAGATACAGGGGATGATTTCAATATTTTTCGATTTTTGTGAGGCCATTTTTGTGGACTAAAATGTGGTCTATTTTAGAAAAAGTTCCATGTGTTGCTGAGAAGAATCTGTATTCTGCACCTGATGGATGAAATATTCTGTAGACATCTGAAAGGCCCAGTTGGTCTATGGTGCTGTTTATGTCCCTCATGTCTCTGCTGATTTTTTGCTTTGATGACCTGTCTCATGAAGACAGTGGGGTATTGAAATCTCCCATAATTATTGTATCTAGACCAATGTGTTCCTTTATCTCCAATAAAATTTATTTTATGAAGTTAGGTGCACTATGTTTAGTGAACAATTATTAAGCATCATTATGGGTTCCTGGTTGATTTTTCCTTTTACTAATATGTAGTGACTATCTTTGTCTCTTCTGATTAGTTTGGGATTGAAGTCTAAATTGCCAGAAATTAGTGTCACCACTCCCGATATTTTTGGTTTCTATATGTTTGGTGTATTTTTTTCAGCTTTTAGTTCTCAGACATTTATGTTCTTTGTGGATAAGGTGAATTTCTTGAATCCCACAAATCGAAGGTTACTGGTTTTTAATCCATTTGGCTAGTTGGTGCCTCTTGAGTGGTGAGTTGAGCCCATTTACATTTAGAGTAATTATTGACAGGAGTTTATTTTCTGCATCATTTCAGTGTTTATTTCTATTTTTTATTCATATTCAGCCTGTTGTATTCATGAGTTCCTCTCATATCTATTATTCATTCATTTGGTCTTGCATTTAGATGCAAGGGTGGTTCAACATACAAAAATCAATTAATGTAATTCATCATATCAAGAGACTTGCAGAAAACAATCACATCGTCATCTCAATTGATGCTGAGAAGGCCTTCAACAAAATATAACATCTTTTCATGATAAAAGTCTTGAATAAATTGGGGATATAAGGAACTAATCTCAACATAATAAAGGCCATTTATGACAAATCTACAGCCAACATCATATCAAATGGGGAAAAATTGGAACCATTCCCTCTAAGATCAGGAACAAGACAAGGATGTCCACTCACTCCTCTCTTATTCAATATTTTAGCAATATTACTCCTAGCCAGAGCAATCAGGAAAGACAAAGAAATTAAAAGAATATAGATAGGGAATGAAGAGGTCAAATTATACTTATTTTCAGATGACATGGTCCTCTACATAAAGGACCCCAAAAATTCCACTAGAAAGCTCATACAGCTAATTAGCTCCATTAGAAAAGTAGCAGCATACAAAATTAACATTCAAAAAATCAATAGCCTTCCTTTACACCACTAGTGAAAAGGAAGAGAAGGAGATCAAGAAAATAATCCCATTCACAATAGCACACTAAAAATTTTAATATTTGGTAATCAAACTAACCAAAGACCCTAAAGACCTCTACAAGGAAAACTTCAAAATATTTGAGAAAGAAATAGCAGAAGATACTAGAAAACGGAAGGATTTCCCTTGCTCATGAATAGAGAGAAATAATGTTGTGAAAATGGCTATACTACACAAAGCTATTTATAGATTTAATGCAATCCCCATCAAAATTCTAATGACAGACTTTGCAGATATAAAAAAATCCTAAAATTCATATGGAAGCATAAAAGACTGTGTATAGAAAAAAACAATCCTAAGCAGTAAAAACAGTGCAGAAGGCATCACAACACCTGACTTCAAACTATACTATAGGACCATAGTGGAAAAAACACCTTGGTACTGGCAAAAAAAATAGACTTGAATACCAATGGAACAGAACTGAAGACCCAGAGATACATCCATACAACTACAACCACCTGATTTTTGACAAAGGGGCTAAGAATATTCAATGGAGAAAAGATAACATCTTCAACAAATGGTGCTGGGAAAATTGGATATCCATTTGCAGAAAACTGAAAATAGACCCATATCTCTCAATCCATATGAGATTAAATTCAAAATGGATAAGGGACCACAACATAAAACTGGAAACCTTAAAACTACTAGAAGAAAAGATAGAGAATATGCTCCAACACATAAACATAGAAAAGTATTTCCTTGATAAGACTCCAATTTCCTTAAGAAGACTTCAGGAAACTACATGAAGAATCAATAAATGGGATTACATGAAACTAAAAAATTTCTTTATAGCAAAGGAAACAATCAACAGAGTAAAATTCCTACTTTTTTCTTCTTTCTTTTTCTTGTTTAGTTTATATGGTTCTGTAAATATGTAAGTTGATGAATGTGTAAACAACAATGATTTAACATTTGCATAATGGATATAGCAAAAGACTTATTACTCTGTACCCCACCAGCATTTATTAGTAAAAAAAAAGAAAAAGAAAAAAGAAACTACTAGAAGCAAATGTAGGGAACACACTCCAACACATAGGCATAGGCAAATACTTTCTCAATAAGACTCCAATAGCCCTGGAAACTGTACCAAGAATTGAAAAATGGGACTACATAAAATTAAAAAGCTTTTCCACAACAAAGGGAACAATTAATATAGTAAAGGAGAGCCCACAGAATGAGATAAAGTCTTTGCATCCTATACATCTGACAGATTAATATCTAGGATATACAAAGAACTCAAGAAATTAAATACTGAAGTAACAACTCAATAAGTAAATGGACAATGGAACTGAACAGACAATTCTCAAAAGAGGAAATACAAATGACTAACAAACATATGAAAAAATGTTCAATATCCTTAGCCATCAGGGAAATGCAAATCAAAACTATACTGAGATTCCATCTTATCCCAGTCAGAATGGCTAGCATCAACAAAACAAATGACAACAAATGACAGTGAGGATTCCAGGGAAAAAGGGAACCTTTTACACTGCTGGTGGGGCTGAAAATTAATTCAGCTATATGGAAATCAGTATGGAGTTTCCTCAGAAAACTAAAAATTGAACTGCACTCAAGGGAATATAAGTCATCATAACCACAGGGACACCTGCACTTCCATATTTAATGCAGCACTCTTCACAATTGCAAAAGTATAGAGTAAACCCAGATGCCCATCAACAGATGGTTGGGTTAAAAGTATGGTGTATATAAACAATGGAATATTATTCATAAATAAGAATGAAATTATGCCATTTACCACAAAATAAATGGAACTGGAGACCATCATTTTAAGCAAAAGTACCCAGAGTCAAAAAGATAAATACTGCTTGTTCCCACTCATGTGGAAACTAGATCTATCTTGAAAAAAGAAATATATATATATCCATATACACACACACATATATCCTACACACACACACACACACACACACACACACACACACGTATATATATGTACAACTGTGCATATTTAAGATTAGAAAATAAAAGTAGATCCAACATGAGGGGGGAGGAGACAAATAGGAGGGAGAGGGTGATGAGGAAGATGCGAGGGGAAGGAAAAACTACTTAGAGGGGTAAGGAGGGAGGTAACCAAGGCAAAATATAGGATATAACTCTACACAAATCCCATAATTAATTTCACTATATTGTATGCAAATTAAACATATACCTCATAAATATCTACAATTATTCATACATGTTAATCACAAACTTTTTGTATAATGTTTAAGGAGATGAAAGTGTCAACAAACCTGTTTTAACCATTGCACACTGTATATATGAAATGAATTATCATTTTCCCCCATAAATATGTACAATTAAAATACTAATAAAAATAAAATAAACTATTGTAATATTATCCTAAGAGCAGATAGCTCAGTAGAATCAGAATAGAAAATCCATAAGTAAGCCTCCATATGTAGAATTTATTATGTTATAGAAGCATTGCAACTTAATGGAGAAAAGAAGTACTCTAATAAACACTATTGGAGTGGCAGGAAGAGTGGTTATGGAGCCAGAGCTGCAGATTAAGCTTGATCCAGATGACAACCTCCCAAAAGCACTGAGACTTCATGGCAGAGCCCATGGAAGGAAAGCCATTGGGGAGCCTGGCCAGGACTGGTAAAGTCCTGGGCAAGAAGCTGGAGGACCGGGGCTTTACAAGGCATATGTGGTTTTTGGCCAGTTTCTGGTGCTAAAGAAAAATGAAGACCTCCTCCAGGAATGACTGAAGGATCCATGTGGCACCAACACTGAGCAGTCCCAGGACTGTTTTGGGTACCTTCTAGGGTCGTGTGCCACCTTCTTCTGATACTCCCTGAGGAACATTCCGTCCCCAGGCCCAGCATCAAGTCTCCAGAGTTTGCTGCAAAGTGTAGGCTCCTTCTTGTCCTCTACAAAGGAAAAAACTGCTATTGTCACATTCCCCTCAAGTGTACTCTAGGGTCTTTTGAGGAGTTCTCTTTCCTCACCATTTCAACTTGTTTGGAATTTTCTGTCTTGGGAGCATCATCTTTCCTCCTCCTCCAGCCAGTTCCATGGCAATAGTTAATAGCTTTCTTGAGTGATCCCTGCACCAACCCCACCTTCACTTCTGGTTTGTGTGATGCCACTTGGATCCTTTACTGGCAGAACAATCACTGTCATTGTAAAGTTTTTTTACACCAATAAAGTCAGTAGCCTTCAGAAGTTCATCACTGGTATAACTAGCTAATTGTTTAGAACATAAAGCTGGACTAATGCCTCACACACTGTACCATACAAATTTTTGATATACCAATATAAAAGGTGAAAAATGAATGAATAAAACTGGTAGAATGAAATATATATGAACATTTTTAAAGTCTCATGGTAGCAAAGGCCTTTGAGCATGAAAAGCACAAACCCTAAAGGGAACATTAACAGATTTAACTACATAAAAATGAAAATTTTCTATACAGCAGAAAATGTCATAAACAAGATTGGAAGACAAATGACAAATTTGGAAAGAGCACATATGATGGGCAAAGATTAATTTCCTTCATCTCACAAACTACTAACAAAAATGTAAATTCTCCAGTGGAAAAGTGGGCAAAAGACACAAATAGGAAAATCATTAAAGATAAGTAGGTATGGGCAGTAAACCTAGGAAATGCAGCTCAACATCACTTTAAATCAAGAAACTGCAAATAAAAATCATGATGAGATGGACTTTATCATCTTTTGGTTTATCAAATATTTTAAGATAGTCTTTGGTTTTTTAGAACAGTTTTAGATTTTGAGGAAAATTCAAAAGTTATCACAGAGTTCTCAAACACCCTGAACCCAGTTTTTCTTATTATTAATTTATTATATGACTATCATACATTTGTCAAAATTAATGGACTAGTACAGAAACATTATTACTAAAGCTCATACTTTATTCAGAGTTCCTTAGTTTTTACCTGATGTCTCTTTTCTGTTCTAGGATCCCCCTCAGGATATAACATTACATGTTATGTCTCCTTAGGCTCCTCTTGGCTTGGTTTCTCAGACTTTCTTTTTAGCTCAGTGGGTAGAGCACTGCACTGCAGTCTCTGAGGTCCCGAGTTCGATTCCCAGCACCGCAAAAATGGGAGAAGGGCCTGGCAATCCACTCCCAAGGCAATCCCGAAACAGCCATTGAAAACCCTGTGAGGGCCTCAATGAGTCGGATACCGACTTGACGGCACCTAACAACAACAACAACAACAGTTAGGTATTTTATAGGTTCCCCCACTATTAAAATTTGTCTTCTGATTTTCTCAGACAAGAGATCAGACTAGGGTTACGGACCACTAGAAGGAAGAACACAGAGTTATAGTGGTATTTTCATGACATCATTTCAAGGACCCCTATTACCAACATGATTTATATCTATTGGTGTTGACTTTGCTGGGGTAGTATAGTATTGTTAGGTTTTCCTCCTGTAAAGTTACTTTTTCTCCTTTTCCATGTTATCCTCTTTGGGAAGAAATCACTATAAAAAGCCCATATTAAGAAGGAGTGAGTTGTTATTGCTCTCCCTCCTTGAAAGCAGAGTATCTATATAAATGACTTAAAATTATTCTGTATGGTTCAATCCCTAGCACCACAAAAACAGGTGAAGGAAATGGCATCCCACTCCAGAAGCAATCCTGAAAAAAATCAGCCACTGAAAACCCTATGAGGGTCGCTATGAGTCGGACATGACTTGACAGCACCTAATAACAACAACAACATTCATTAACTTATTCTTTATTTATATTAGCATGGACTCAAGAATATTCATTTTTACTTTAGGTTATCATCTGATACTACTTTGTTTCTTTTGTTTCTCAATTTTCTCTGGCTTTAGCTATTGGAAGCTCTTTCAGTTGGCTTCTTTTGACATAACCCCATCTATGTGCGTGTGTGTGTGTGTGTGTGTGTGTGTGTGTGTGTGTGTGTGTGTACGTACTTCTTTACTTTCTGGCACTTACAAGATGGCAGGTGGTTTACCTTGGATGTTTCCTGTCCAAGTCCTAGAACCAGCCATTTCTTCCAAGAGACCTCATTCCTTTTATTGAAGAATGGTATTAGAAATCAAAATCTGAATGCTAGGTATACTTTTTGGTCCTAGAGTGTCATTGCTTTTTATCCCTCTCAACATAAAGAGCAAAGAAATATAGGTGTGTATATTAATGTGTGCATATACATATACTTATAAACACTTCTGTACTTAACCATCTGTATCTATATTAATTTAAACATGAGTTCATACTTATGTCTCCAACTCTGATCCATTACTGCATGGCTCATTTTAGCTTCCTCCTCTTGCCTATCTATAAATTTCCATGTCAACAGTGAGAAACCTAGTTCCCACCATCTGCTATCTATTTAGTTAATTGTTAAATTTCCGTATTCATATGTAGCAGTATCAGAATTGCTAACATATACTCCCATGGGAAACAGATTATATGAACTAGATTACAGTGCTTATGAACAGTTAATTTGTCTTAGTCTTACAGACGCCACACATTTCCCAAGTTACTTAGGTCAAGGCCTATTCCCCCACTCTTTTCAGTGAAGTCATTTCATATATTTCTGATGCAGTGAGATTCTTTGTCATAGTATACATTCCTTCCTCGGATCCCTGACCTCCTACGTGATGTTTTAGAACTGCATATTGTACACTAAGGTTTACTCTGTGTGTGATAGGTTCAATGGGTTTTGTCAAATGTATATTATCATATAGATACCTTTACATCATTATGCAGGTATTTTACTGACATAAAAATCCCCTATGCTTCATCTTTCCATCTTCCCACCCTCTGAACCACTGACAACCACTGATCATTATATCCACAATTTTATCTTTTCCAGAATGCAATATCATCGGAATAGTATAGTATGTAGTTCTTTCAGACTGACTTCTTTCATTAAGCAATATTCACTTGAGTTTTCCTCCATGTATTTTCATAACTTGATAGCTCATTTCTTTTAGCACTGACTGGTGCTCTATTGTATGGATATACCAAAATTTGATTATCCATTCACCTATTGAAGAACTTCCTTGTTATTTGCATTTTTGGTGATTATGAACAATGCTGTTATAAACTTGTATGCATCTGGGTGTGGTGGCACATGTCTGTAATCCCAGCACTTGGAAACCTGAGGTAGGAGGATCATGAGTTCAAGGCCAGCCTGGGCTACACAGTGATACCCTATCCTTAAAAGATATAAAGCATAGCAGTTTTTGTGTAGACATATATTATTAAGTCAACTGGGTAAGTATATGACAATAATTGCAATATCATAAGAGACTGTTTAGCTTTGTAAGAAACTGCCAAACTGTCTTCTAAAGTTGGTATACCATTTGTATTCCCACCAACAGTGAATGAGAGTTCCTACATCTCTACATCCTTGCCAGCATTAAGTGTTGTCAATATTTTTAAAATTTTAACAATTCTAATATGTATGTAGGCATCTCATTGTTGTTTGAATTTGTAATTTCCTATGATTTATGATGTTAAGCATATTTTCTTATGATTATTTGCTAACTATATACCTTATCAGCTGGGGTATCTGTTCAGATTTTTTGCCCATTTCTTAATTGGGTTATTCATTTCCCTATTGTTGAGTTTAAAGTGTTCTTGGTATATTTTGGATACCAGTCCTTTATTACATGTGTGGTTTGTAGATATTTTTCTGTTAATGTGTGGCTTCTCTTTTGAGTCTCTAAACAGTGTCTTTCAAAGAGAACTCTTGAATTTTCATAAAGTCTCATTTATCAACTCTCTTCTTTCATAGGTTGCACTTTTGGTGTTGTATCTAAAAGCTAATCACCAAACCTAAGGTCACATAGATTTTCTCCATTATTATCTGCTAGAAGTTTTACAATATTGTACTGTATGTGTATATCTGTGTTCTACTTTAATTTTTGTGAAAGATGTAAGGTGTTTATTTAGAGTCATTTTTTGCATATAGACATCCAATTGTTCCAGCACAATTTGTTGAAAATCTATCCTACCCTTTCTCTATTGATTTGCGCTTGTTGCTGCTGCTTGTTTCCTTGTTTTTTTTTTTTCCCTGTGTTGCACTATAGAGGGTTGAATCCAGGGCCTTGTGCATGCTAGGCAAGTATTCCATCACTGAGCCACACCTGCCAGCACCTTATTTTTTAAAATTTGAGACAGTGTCTCACTAAGTTGCACAGGCTGCCTTTGGCCTAAGACTTGTGATCCTCCTGCCTCAGACCCCACGTAGCTGGGATTACCAGTGTTCACCATAGCTCCCCACTCTGCCTTTGTTTCTCGTTGAAGATCAGTTAATCATATTTGCATAGGTCTATTTTCTGGGCTGTTTATTATATTTCATTGATCTATTGTACTTGTCTATTCTTTCACTTATAGTACCTTAACTCAATCATCATAGCTTTATAATAAATCTCGAGGTTGGGTAGTACTAGTTTGTATTGACTACTCTGGGATTTTTGCTTTTCCATGTAAACTTTAGAATCTGTTTGTTGATATCCACAAAATAGCTGCCTAAGATTTTGATCAAGATTCCATTGAAAGTGTAGATAAAAGGAAGAAAGAAAGAAAGAAAGAAAGAAAGAAAGAAAGAAACTGTAGATCAAGTCGAGAAGAATTGATATCTTAGCAATATCAAGCTTTCAAATCCATGAGCATAGAACATCTTTCCAGCTATTTAGGCTGTTGGGGATTTTTAAAATCCGCCCCATAACTAGGGTCCCTCTAACCAGCATGAGGGGCTGACACTCAGGCTACATTCTACTCACTCCTTTATCCCCCCTCCCATCGAGTGAGCAAAGATGGCCCCTGACCAGCCTGACCAGCCTCAACCACCTCAATTTTGATTGGTTACCCTTAGCATCTCAGTTAAATAACTGCCCCTACCTGTCAGGTATGACAGTTCACCTGCTGTACCTGTCAGGAATGTGCCCTGATTGGCTAACCCCTGGGCACTCCCCCCTCCGGGACCCTATATAAGCAGGGCTCCTGGACCCCCTTCACCCTTCATCTCTCACTGTCCCTCAACTGCTACCTGGACCCCATCACCTTGATGCAGCGCTCCCCAATCCAGCAGAAGATCTCCAAGCAAGCCTATGCATCCATACCAGGGGCCCTGAAGTGCCAAAGGCTACAAACAAGCCACGAAGAGCCTCCCAATTCCTCCCACCCTTGGGAAGGAGGGAGGCAGAGAAGGCAAGCTGCGACAGTCAAGACCACCGGACCTCCAGCCCAGCGTAACACCAGCTGCTGCTAGCTGTGCCTTTAAGGCTGAGCTGTTCCACCAGTGAGCTTAGAGCTAACACTTGAGCACTTGATAGGGGCTGCTTGCTGGTTGCACCCCACTTTGGGAGTAACCCAATAAACCTTCCCTTTCCTGTTTCCTGTAGAAGGTCTCCCAAAATCCTTCTTTGGCACCTCCGGCCACTACACCAGCCTGGTCCAGTGGGTCCCCGATACTCACTTGGTGTCAGGGCAAGGCTCTGACCTCTGCCGGGCCTCAGCCAAACCCCAACATTAGACCTTCTTTGATTTCTTTCATCTGATTTTTATTATTTTCTGCATGTCGTTTCTGTACACATTGTGTTAGATTTACATTAAATTATTTTTCTTTTTGGTGCTGTTGTGAATGGAATATATTTTAAATTTCAAATTCTAATGGCTCATTTCTGGTATATAGGAAACCAGTTGAATTTTGTATGTATTAGTTCTAAGAGGATGATTTTTTAAGATTAATTTTGAGACTTTCTTCATAGACTATAATGTCATCTGTGAGCAAAATTTTTATTTTTTTCTTCTCAATTTGTATATTTTATTTCCTTTTATTTTGTTGTACTAGCTAGGACTCAGTACAATGTTGAACAGGAGTGATGAAAGTATACTACATTGCCTTGTTCCTGATCTTATGAAGAAAGCGTCTAGTTTCTCATCATTAACTGTAATGTTAACTGTAGGTTTTTTGTAGATGGTCTTTATCAAATTGAAGAAGTGGCTCTTGATTTCTAATTTGATGAGACCTTCTGTCAAAAAAGGATGTTGGATTTCATCAAAGGCTTTTTATTCACCTATGAATATGATGGTATGACTTTTTTCTTTTATAGGCTGTTAATAGGAAGGAATATATTGATTTTTGAATGTTGAGCCGTTTTGTACACTTAGAATAAACCCCACTTAATCATGTGTGTAGTTCTTTTTATACAATGTATATAGTTATTTTTCTGCATTGTTGAGTTTAATTTGCTACTATTTTGTAGAGTAGTTTTGCATCTATGTTCATAAGAGAAATTAGTCTGTAGTTTTTGTGTAATGTCTTTATCTGGTCTTCGTAGTAGGGTAATGCTGGCTGAATAGTGTGAGTTAGAAGATGTTCCATCCATTTTACTTTCTTGAAGATATTATAGAGAATTAGTAACACTTCTTTAAATGTTTGATAGAATTCACTGGTGAAGCCATCTGAGCCCAGCACTTTCTTTTTTGTAAAGTTATTAATTCTTTATTCAATCACTATATCAAATGTAGGCCTATTCAGATATTCTGTTTCTCCTTGTGTGACTTTGGTAGTTTGTATCTTTAAGGGAATTGGTCCATTTCATATGTTATCAAGGTGTAGGACTAGAGATGTTCATATTATGCCTTTTTTATCTTTACCAGTCCATAGGGCTGGTAAAGGTGACCCTTCTTTCATTTCTCATATTGGAAATTTTTGTCTCTTTTTTTTTTTTTTTGGTCAGCCTAAGTAGAGGTTTATTGATCATACTTACCTTTTTTAAAAAGTCAGCTTTTTATTTTGTTAATTTTCTGTAGTATTTTCCTATTTTCAATTTCATTGACTTTCTGCTCTAATTTTATTTCTTTTTTTTTGCTTGTTTTAAACTTAAATTGCTCTATTTTCTCTAGTCTCCTGGGTGGAAGCATAGATCACTGATTTTAGATTTTCTTTTATAATGTAAACATTTAATGCTATAAATTTCTGTCTGAATTTCCCTGAATCGTACATACTTTGATAAGTTAGATTTTCATTTTTGTTTAGCTCAAAGTGCTTAAAATTTCTCTTCAAACTTCCTTATTGATTTGTGCATTATTTAAAAATGTGTGATATAATCTCCAAATATGTTTGGATTTTTCCAGGTATCTTTCTGCTTACAGCTTTAGGTCTAATTCCACTGTGGACTGAGAATATACTTTGTAATATTTCTATTTTATATTATTTTTTTTGCAGTACTTGTGTGGTGAACCCAGGACCTCACACATACTTTACAAGTATTCTACCACTCAGCTGCACCACCAGTCCATTTTTTACTTTTTATTTTGATGTATGGTCTTGCTATGTTGCACAGGCTACCTCTGGCCTTGAATTCATGATTCTGCTTCATCCTCCAGAGTCACTGAATACAGGCACCCAGGAAGATTTCTATTTTTTTTAAATTCATATGTTTTATGGCCCTTAATATTGTCTATATTGCTGAATGATTCATATGGACTTGGGAAGAGTATGATTCTTCTTTTGTTGGATAAAGTATCCTTCAAATGTCAATTAGATTCAGTTGGTTGATAAGGCTGTTCAGTTCCACTATAACATTACTAATATGCTGCCTGCTTGATATGTTGTTGTTAGGTGCCGTCGAGTCGGTATCCAACTCATAGCGACCCTCATAGGGTTTTCAATGGCTGACTGTTTTGGGATTGCCTTGGGAGTGGATTGCCAGGTCCTTCTCCCATTTTTGCGGTGCTGGGAATTGAACTCAGGACCTCAGAGACTGCAGCGCAGCGCTCTACCCACTGAGCCAAATCCCAGCAATCCCCTGCTTGATATATCAGTTACTAAAAACGTTCTGTTGAAGTCTACAGCTACAATAGTGAATTCGTCTATTTCTTCACACAGTTCAGTCAGTTTTTTGCCTCATGTATTTTGGCACTCTGTTGTTAACGCATATACAACAAAGATTATTTTGTCTTCTGAGAGAATTGATCCCATTATCACCATGTAAAGCCTCTCTTTAGTCTTGATAACATTCCTTGTTCTGATGTTCTTTGGCTGAAACTTTTAAAGTTTTCCCAAGAGAATATAAAAAGGCCGTGTAGTGTGTGTCATCAAAGCAGGAGATGAGACAGGAACTTACCTGACTGTGTATCTGTGAAAGGGAGTGAGCTGTAAAGATCTCCCACTAACCCAGCCTATCTCTTGTCCTTCTCCAATATCAAAAGCCCTGCATCAGTCAGTGGAAAAGATTGAATTATGCCTTATTCCCCAGTGCATGTCTGGTGTAAGCTGGTAAGCAGAGAAACTTTAACTTTAGATAGGATTAAACATGTTAATTTTCCAAAATTTACCAGAAGTTAGAAATAGTGTTATGTAATGATGGATAAGGAAATATAACTGAGTGCCCTAAATAGGCCTCCTTTACAAATATACTTTCTTTGGAGCATTTCAATATGTTATTATTTAAATAAAATTCAACTAAACATTGAAGAAATAAGAGTTCCCGGTAAACAGTGGTCCTCAAAATTGGCTACACATTAGAATCATCCAGAAAGCTTTAAAAATAACTGATGCTTGTCCTTTCCAAGACTCTGATTTAACTGGTCTGGGGTGTGGTTTAGACAGCACGACTTTTAAAAATTGCCACAATTGTATTGTGCAGCCAAGGTGAAGAACAACTCTAGAAATAGAGTCTACAAAAAAAAATCTCTTACTACTTTGTATCTTTTGAAAAGATGGAATTTTCATGGGAAAGACCTACATGTTTGATCTCTGGTGACTGTCACAGAGATTGGATTAAATAGGCAGTATTCATTTC
This sequence comes from Pedetes capensis, assembly GCA_007922755.1. Lineage (NCBI taxonomy): Eukaryota > Metazoa > Chordata > Mammalia > Rodentia > Pedetidae > Pedetes > Pedetes capensis. Next base: position 5,013 of record VMDO01012017.1, on the reverse strand, counting down.
ATACCTGCAGCCGTAGCCCCATGGCATCTGATCTCATCAGATCTCGGAAGCTAAGCAGGGTCAGGCATGCTTAGTACTTGGATGGGAGACCTCCTGAGAACACCAGGTGCTGTAGACTTGGGAGACAGACCCGGAAACCCACTCCCAAAAAACAATTAGCCATTGAAAACCCTCTGAACAGCAGAGAAGCACTGACAATAGTGTTTCACCTGTTGTATGTAAGGTCGCTATGAGTTGGATACCAACTTGACGGCACCGAACAACAATTCATTTCATGGTTGTTGTTGTTGTTGCTAGGTGCCATTGAGTCAGGTCCAACTCATCCTGCCTCTCATAGGGTTTTCAATGGCTTACTGTTTCAGGAGTGGACTGCCAAGTCTTCCCAATTTTTTGGTGCTGGGGATCGAACTGGATCCTCAAAAAGTGTGGACCAGTGCTCTGCCAACTGGGCTAAACCCAAGCCCATTCATTTCATTAAAGGTATGTAAAGGAATAAGTTCTAAAAACAGAATGTGGCATAAGATAGATACTAAGACTATATTATTATAGGAGTGGAAAGAATAAGAGATTCATAAAATATTGGTTGCTAACATACATGATTCCTATAGAAGGCATGTACCTTAAAGGAGTATTTTAGAATTTATGTTGCTACACTAGTTGGAAATATGCAAGTGCAATGATAAGTAAAGAAACATGGCCGAATGCCATAAAATAGACCTTCATGATAAGCATTCCTTTCTTAGAGTGACTTCAGTATGTCACTATTATCTAAATAAATTCAACTAAACATTGAAAATAAAAATACCTGGTAAAAATTTAAAAAACATACATATTCCAAAATATGCTTTATTATCTTTATCTTTCCAGACCTTCTTTTAAAGATTCTTTTTCCTCCTCCTTTTCTTTTTCCTTCCATAGATATCAGATGATTGCAATGTGATGTCTTTCCTAGATACTAAAAGTATGAAGATTAACAAGACATGGTCCTTACTCTAAAGGAGCTTATATTTATTACTAAATGGGTAAACAGACTCAATACTTAAAAATCAGTTCTAGGGACTATATTTTTCTCTAGGGACTATTAAAAAATGATGCTCAGAAGAGAAAGTAATGAGGCACACAACCAAGGAGAATGTTCTGAAAGAAGTGACCACTGATCTGAGTCTTAAAGTTTTGTTAAGAGTTATTCAAGGGAAGTGAGGTTGAGAATTGTTATGCCTCCAAGCCAGCAATAGGTACAAAGACAGGAGGTGAGAGAAAACATGGCTGTGGAAGATCCTGGTGAAAATTTCTGTAGACCCAATGATACAGAAAAAGAAAAAAATACTGTTCATGCTTTCAGGTATAATGAAATCTTCCCTATATGGTAGAAGGTAGACCTTCATGCATTAAGAAGGCCCCTCACCCTGCCTACTCAAACAAAAGCTCCTATGTATGACCTGGTATGTGACTCACTGTGTATATGTTACATTGACAACTGAATTTTGGCTATATCTCCATGTAGAATTAGGGCAACATAAGAAGGTTTTATTAATTTGATTACATATTTACGTTGTCTGTGTCCTTGGTACTGCTTTACTAATTTAGTAAAAAGCCTAAGTGAGAGGAATCTTGAACAAAGTCTGAGTTCTATTCAGCTTTTGCATGCAATCCAAAGTCTTTGGTCTGACCTAGCTTATCGACATATTCTGGGAAATGAAAAAGTACAGAATGACTTATGATGTACAGTGGAGAGTGGTGGAAACAGGAGGCAGGGGAGATATCAGAAAGGCACTTGTAAATCTCAGAAAGTGAGGTGGTGAGAATGCCATAAAATGATGTTGAGGGATGTAATATCATGTTTGTCAGTGTGTCATGCTGTGGGGGCTTGTGTGTTGCTGTGATGTTTCAAGCTATGCCACCACTATCTCAGATACCAGCAGGGCCACCCATGGTGGACAGGTTTCAGCTGAGCTTCCAGACTAAAACAGAGTAGGGAGAAGAACCAGGAAGCCCTATAAATAGCAGAGAAGCATTGTCAAATATAGTGCCAGAAAATGAGCACTTCAGGCTGGAAAACATTCAAGAGACAACTGGAGAAGAGTTGCCTCCTCAAAGTACAATTGACCTTAATGATGAGAATGGAATAAAGCCCCTGGGACCCCCTTTTGCTGATGTGACATGATTCAAAATGAGAAGAAATACAGTGTCTGCAACAATAGATTCAAACATAAAAAGATCGTGGGCATGGCAGTGTTGGGTAGTGTTTCATTCTAATAGGGTCTCTGTGAGTCAGATCTGACTTGATGGTCCCTAAAAACAACAAATATAATTAGATGTGCATTTAAAAATCAATAATAGCAGTATAAGAAGAGATTCAATAAGAAAAGAGTAGTTACAAGGCTGCTGTAATGACATAGGTAAAATATAATGACTTGAATGTCTGACAGTTGAGAGAGGGACACAGGAAGAAATGGCAGATATATGAGGGCAGTAGTGTGAGAAGGGAAGGAGAAAAGCAAAGGGATGCATTCAGAAACATTCCAGGGTTCCTGGCTGGGCTAATGCATAGATAATGGTTTCAATCTCTGAGACAGAATGCCAGAGAGGAGCAGGTTTTGGAGGGAAGATGATGGGTTAAGTTCAGAGAGTACTGTATTTGAAGGATCATATGGTACATTCAACAAGTGACTCTATAGCCAAGTCTGGTTATGGTATTTAAAGGTAGGAAAATTTCCAGGTGCCATGACACATACTGTAACCCCAGCAGCTACAGAGGCCGAGGCAGGAGGATTGTGAGTCTGAAGCCAGAGGTAGCCTATGTAATTTAGTGAGATCTTGTCTCAAAATAAAAAATAAAAAAGGCACTAGGAGTGCAGCTCTGTGCTAGAGTACTTGTCTAGCATGTGTGAGTCCCTGGATTCAATATTCTAGTACTACAAAGGAAAAAAAGTAAGACACTCAAAGAATGAAGTTACCTTGTGACTATGAAATATGATGCATGAAAACAAGGATGATGGAGAGGGGATAGGGAAATATATCCTTACAGCATATAAAGTAAATAATAGAAAAAAGGAAGCATGGTGAGATGTAAACTGAGTAATATATGATACAAGGTTTTGAAATTTTTAATTTATAAATATTGGTGGGGTACAGAGTAATAAGTCATTTCCTATATCCATTATGCAACTATTAAATAAATTTTTAAGAATTAAGAAAATGAAGAGTATTTAAAAACTCAGTTGTCACCATTAAGAAATCTATTGTCTACAAATGTTTCCCATGAAATGCGAGTGCTAAATTAGGAGGAAGGAGTACAGATTGGGAAGGAATATGGTGTTTTAAAGCTAGAGCCTTCTGGAAATTCTAATTAATAAAATATGGTAACTGGGAAAAAAGAAATCCTGGCATTATTATTATTATTATTATTATTATTATTGTTATTATTTTCATTTTAATGTGGTAATATATAACATAAAATTTGCCATTTTAACCATTTTTTGTTTGTTTTGTCTTGTTTTGTTGAGATAGGATCTCACTGTGTAGACCAGGCTGGCCTCAAACATGTGTCCATCTTCCTGCTTTTGCCTCTTGAGTCCTGGGATTACAGGGATGCATCATCATTCCTGGCATTTTAGTTATTTTAAAATGTACAGTTCAGTAGCATTAAGTACACTCATGATATTGAGCAACTATCACCACTATTCATTTCCAGAATGTTTTCATCATCCATATAGAACCTCTGTATAGAACCATTCCTGCCTCTCCTGGCTTCTCATAACCTCAATTCTACTTTCTGTCTTTGTGAATTTGCTCATTCTGTGTCTCTTAGAAATGGAATTGTACAATATTTGTCCTTTTGTGTTTGGCTTACTTCGCTTAGCATAACATTTTCAGCACTTATCCATACCGTGACATGTATCAGAATTTCACTCTGTTATAAGACTGAATATTTATCATATATATTTACTTCATTATTTTCATCCATTCATGTATTGATGGATACTTGGATTATTTGCACATTTGGGCTATTGATAAAAGTGCTGCTATCAAAATTGGGGTACAAGTATCTGAGTCTCTGATGTCAATTCTTTGAGGTATAATCAGGAGTGGGATTGCTGGATAATATGGTAATTCTATGTATGTTGTTGTTAGGTGCCATTGAGTTGGGTCTGACTCATAGCAACCCTCCTATGGTTTTCAATGGCTGATCGTATCAGGATTGTTTTTGAGGAGTGGACTGTCACATTCTTCTCCCAGTTCTATGTTTAGGAACCATCAAATTATTATAAAATGATCTGCACCATTTTATATTTCCATCAGTAATGCATAAGGTTTCCAATTTATCCAGATCCTTTCCAAAACTTGTTATTTCCTATTTTTTAAACAATAGCCATACTACTTGGTATGAAATGGTATCTTATCATTTAGCCATAACACAGGGAGCGGACAGAATCCCAGAGATCTGGAGGAGATTTCGCGCACACGCACCCACAGCCCCGGACCCAACACGGAGTGCAACCTTGCCAGCACACTCTCACCATGCCTGCGGGACACAGTCGGCAGTTCCTAGGTGAGTCACCGTGAGGGAGCGCACAAACGCCCTCCATAGCGGCCGCAGAGCGAACGGGGGAAGCTGTTGCCAGCGATCCGCGTCTAGAACTGAGGCGCGGCTCCCCTCCCTTCTGCTGCGGCGGGTCAGGCCTACGATCGCGAACTCCACAGAAATTTGGGCACACATATATCCGGATCCCAGACACATCAGAGGTGAGCCCAAATCACCCCACTGTGCTGCAGAGAGATCTGGAGCTTGTGGAGCCGGCCAAGTTGCACGTGGGGGAAGCCGCTTGCCCTGGCGCGCGGCTGGGGAGCTCTTTCTCCGCGGCGCACCCCGCCCCTGGCGGAGAAATTCCGAGCGCGACCGCAACACACAACAAGGCTGTGGGGAGGAAATCTGATTTAGGGAACTGGCGCCCGATCTCCGTGGGACAGGGAGAGCTTTAGGGAAGACCCCACAGGTTTCACTGCCTCTCG